>APFE030747781.1:24319-81485 GCA_000404065.3 Pinus taeda | reverse complement strand
TTTATATTTTTGTTTAATTAATTAATTAACCGCAGCTTCGAAATGAAGGATCAATTCTCATGCTTCCGAGTGTCCCGGGGGGTTTATTTGTCTGATGAGGGTAACCCAATTTTCACTGATTTCACTCCCATTGTCCTTGTTGAGGTTTTGCGGAAACTTTCTAATTTCAATGGCCTCTCTGATTTTCCTCTTGTGATAGTTGTCCTCTTTTGCAATTACCTTGGCGTCTTCTAAACACATATGATGCTTGGTCTTGGACGAGTGCTCAGCAAGGGCAGATGTACGGGATCTCTCATTTCTTATGTCAGCTGCGTGCTCTTTTAGTCTTGTTTTCAGAGATCTCCCTGTTTCCCCAATATAACTTTTGCCACATGAGAAATCAATTTTGTACACTCCTTTGAGTTGTTGATGACCAATTTTATCCTTAACTGACCTCATCATCTGTCTTATTGTCCCACATGTTGTAAATTGGGTGTCAATGTTCTTCTTCTTTAGGATTTTTGCAATCTTATCGATAGTCCCCTGGATGAATGGAAGGTAAACTTTCCCTTGATTCTCTTTCTTGTCTTCAGGGGGACGTTTAGAGAGGGCCCTGTCCTGAGCCCATCTTATAGCCCTCTTGATATCCCACTCCTTGTATCCAATGTTTTTGAAGACAGAGGTTAAGTGATCGATCTCATCCTTTAGGTGATCAGGGTCAGAAATTCTGAAGGCCCTAACAGCTAGGGTGTTCAAGACGCCAGACTTTTGGGAGGGATGATGGTAAGAGTCAGCATGAAGATAGCTCTCAGTGTGAGTTTTCTTTCTATAGACCTGGTGACCCAACGTACCATCCTCCTTTCTTCTAATCAAAATGTCTAGAAAGGGGATCCTGCCATTCTCTTCCAACTCCATAGTGAATTTGATATCAGGGGATATAGAGTTAATATGATTGAAGAACCTTTCAAGTTCTGTCTTACCATGAGTCCAATTCACGTTGGTGTCATCGACAAATCTTTTCCACCATGCCGGCTTCAAGTGGAATGAGTCAAGGGCTTTCTTCTCAAAGTACTCCATGTATAGGTTGGCAACAATAGGTGAGAGTGGGGAACCCATGGCGACACCTGAAATTTGTTCATAATAGTGATCTTGGAAACTGAAAAAAGTGGACCGAAGACAGATTTCTGCCAGCTTTGTTGTTTCCGGATCGGTGCTCATATTTATAACATGGACAGCTTCATCAAGGGGAATCTTCGTAAACAGGGAAACGACATCAAAGCTCACAAGAATATTATCCTTATCCACCCTCTTATCCTTGATAAGCTTTACAAAATCCGTGGAGTCTTTTATGAAAGAGTCTGTGTTACCAACGAGGGGTTTCAGGATCTTGGCTACATACTTAGCTAATTCATAGGTAGGGGAGCCAATGGTGTTAACAATTGGTCTAAGAGGGACCCCTTCCTTATGGATCTTCGGTAATCCATAGATTCTAGGGATAACTTCACATGAGGGAATCAGCTTCTTTTTTAATTTATCCTCAAGGTTGGATTCCATGATGGCCTTCTTGACTTGTTTTATCACCTTAGGCATAGGGTTGGAGCTGACCCTTCTATAACTTCCACAGCTCAAATGTTCATTCATTTTTTGAATGTAATCTTCTTTTTTTAACACCACGGTTGCTCCACCTTTATCAGCTTTTAGAACAACAATTTTATCATTATTTCGGAGAGACCTCAGGGCCTCACGTCCTTCTTTATTCAGGTTTCTCTTTGGGCGTTTGGACTTTAACATAGCTATGGAGCATTCTTGTCTTAATACCTCCCTGTCATTTGATGAAAGACCTTGAGTCCCATTCTCAATGTTGCAAATGATGCTTTCATAAGGAATGTTTTTAGGTGAGACTGCAAACCCTAGCCCTTTGCTCAGAATTTTGATTTCTTCAGGGTTAAGAATTATGGATGAGAGGTTCACAACCTTCTTATCATGCTTGTTAGGAATACTAGGGTTTTCAATCACCAACTTATCTTCCTTAGCTCCAAGCTCTCTACCCACTAGGTTGCTCTTGTTTTTATTTATATTAAATGTGTCACCCTCTGACTGTTCCAAGTTATAGTTGATGCCTAAGTTGCTGCAGCTGGTATCATCCTCAGCGTGATTGGTATTGTTTCCAATTTCAGAATTCATGTCAATTGAAACTGTGTTGTTCATAATCTCAAGACCTTTTTTAACGCTGCATTCTTTCACCATTTTAATGTCACAATCTTCAACAGCGCTGTTAAAGATGTAACCTGATGTGTCTGCACTGTTTTTAGGTTCTTTTATAACATCAAAACTTGAATCAGTGCTGAATTCCTTCATTTCCATGTTACCATCTGCGCTGTTGGATTTAAAACCTACGTTGGAAGGTTTAATGCCTGCGCTGCTACCACTTACGCTGTTGCTACAGTACATACCCACGCTGTCCAGAACTTCAAAACCCGTTTCCTTGTTATTATTCTCCTCTGCGCTGAAGGAACTACCTGCGTTGAAGGGTTTTCTATTCGTGCTGATATTCAGGCTCATGGCTACGCTGCTGGGATCCCTTTTGATGTTGATGCTACTCATTCTTACGATGCTCTCTCCGCTGGTGCTAAGATAAGATTCAGTGCTAAATTTCTTGCTGCTGCTGGGGTTCATGTTATCCATTCTGATATTGTTTTTAATGTTAAATTCTATGCTGTTGCTGGGGCTCACGTTATCCATTCCAATATTGATTATATTGTTAAATTCCTTGCTACTGCTGGGGCTTACTCCAATATCGATTTTATTGTTAAATTCTTCTATGTTCACCGAATTGTCCTTGCTGAAGCTGCTACCCAATTTTCTGTTGAAGCCTCCGTTGTTGGGATTATCTTCTGAGCTGTCTTTAATGAAGGATCTTCCACCAGTTAAACCCAAGTCATTTTCTTTTTCTTTTTCTAACCTGGTCAACTTTCTGGACTGCCTTTCTCTGGCAATTCTACCCTCTGACTGGGCTTTCAAGGCCGCTTTTGCATCAATTGATTTCCATAGTTCAAAGTTGATAACCATAGAAAGTTTTAGATGGGTGGAAAGGGCCAGGCGATTGAGCTTGTCCAGTGCTGCCCTGGTTCTTCTGATTTCTCCTCTGATTAGGGCTAAACTTAATTTCGAAAATGCTTTACTATTGTAATGATTGAATAACCTGTGATTAACCTTAGCAAAATGAGGAATGATTTTATTGTTTCTACATTGTTTCAGGAATTGCAAGTCAGCCGTTCTCCTCTCAATTTTTATCCTCAGGATTTCGAGAAGACAGATCTCCTTCCATGTTTCCCCTCCGTACAGGGAAGTAATGTTAGATTTTAGGCTTCTGTGGAAGTTTTTTGAAGTGGTATGATCCGGATTGTCCACAGTCTTTTGTTCATTGAGTCGACGTTTCAAACCCCAAAGGGGGTCCATCATCAGGACAAATTTGAAAGATGGAAATGAATGAGCGATTGTTGAGAGAAGAAGACAAGAACCTGGATATAAATAAACCAAGAACCCTAATTTTTATAAAAGGCCGATGATTTTATTGTTTCTACATTGTTTCAAGAATTCCAGGTCAGCCGTTCTCCTCTCAATTTTTATCCTCAGGATTTCGAGAAGACAGATCTCCTTCCATGTTTCCCCTCCGTACAGGGAAGTAATGTTGGATTTTAGGCTTCTGTGGAAGTTTTTTGAAGTGGTATGATCCGGATTGTCCACAGTCTTTTGTTCATTGAGTCAACGTTTCAAACGCCAAAGGGGGTCCATCATCAGGACAAATTTGAAAGATGGAAACGAATGAGCGATTGTTGAGAGAAGAAGACAAGAACCTGGATATAAATAAACCAAGAACCCTAATTTTTATAAAAGGCCGATGATTTTATTGTTTCTACATTGTTTCAAGAATTCCAGGTCAGTCGTTCTCCTCTCAATTTTTATCCTCAGGATTTCGAGAAGACAGATCTCCTTCCATGTTTCCCCTCCGTACAGGGAAGTAATGTTGGATTTTAGGCTTCTGTGGAAGTTTTTTGAAGTGGTATGATCCGGATTGTCCACAGTCTTTTGTTCATTGAGTCGACTCAATGAACAAAAGACTGTGGACAATCCGGATCATACCACTTCAAAAAACTTCCACAGAAGCCTAAAATCCAACATTACTTCCCTGTACGGAGGGGAAACATGGAAGGAGATCTGTCTTCTCGAAATCCTGAGGATAAAAATTGAGAGGAGAACGGCTGACCTGGAATTCTTGAAACAATGTAGAAACAATAAAATCATCGGCCTTTTATAAAAATTAGGGTTCTTGGTTTATTTATATCCAGGTTCTTGTCTTCTTCTCTCAAAAGTCACTCATTCATTTCCATCTTTCAAATTTGTCCTGATGATGGACCCCCTTTGGGGTTTGAAACGTCGACTCAATGAACAAAAGACTGTGGACAACCCGGATCATACCATATCTAATTTAGTACCTACTGGGAAGAAAACTGGGGAAATAAGATTATGCGTGGACCTAAGAAATGTGAATAAACATTCTTTGAAGGATAATTACCTTTTACCTAAGATGGATCATATTTTTCAAAGGGTAGTGGGAGCTTCTAGGATTTCACTTTTGGACGGATTTTCAGGATATATCCAAATTCTGGTTCATTCTAATGACCAGGAAAAAACTGCTTTTACTACACCATGAGGTACATTTAGGTATATTAAGATGCCATTTGGGCTTAAGAACACAGGAGAAACCTTCCAAAGGGCCATGGACATTGCATTTGCTAAAGAGATTCATGATTTTCTTGTTATATATCTGGATGACCTAACTGTGTTTTCTAAATCAAATCAACAGCATTTGGATCATCTTAGACAAGTATTCTTAAAATGCAGAAAATATAAATCCAAATAAATCCTTGTTTGGCTTGGAAGAAGGTAAACTCCTAGTTCATATCATTTCAAAGGATGGAATTTGAATCAATCCTACCAGAATAGAAGCAATATTACAGATACCTCATCCAAGAAATATCAAATAGCTTCAAGGTTTCTTAGGAAAGATAATTCTTTTTAGAAGATTCATATCTAACCTAGTTGAACTGATTAGGTTACTTAATGATATGTTAAAAAAGGATTCAAGTATTAAATGGATAGTCGAAGCCAAACAAACATTTGAAGAAATCAAAATGGCTTTAACTAGAACATCGGTCCTCACTAGTCCTCAATTTGATAGATATTTCATAATCTTTTCATTTGCATCAAAACATACTATAACAGCTATTTTATTACAAAAGGATGACTAGGGATGTGAAAAACCTATAGCCTTTTTTAGTAAAGCACACATAAATGCATCACTAAAATACAAAATCATGGAGAAACAAGCTTTTGCACTTGTTAAAGCAATTAAAGACTTCAGAGTTTACATATTATATTCTCATGTGATAGCCTATGTACCAAATGTTGTTGTCAAGGACATCCTCACTTAGGATGAATTGAGGGCAAAAGAGGTAAATGGATTGCTACCATTTTAGAGTATGATATTGAAATAAAACCTACAAAACTAATAAAAAGACACAGTTTGGCTAAACTCATGGCAGAAACAAATTTTCAAGCCCTGGATATAAATGAACTAGATGACAAATAGGAGATGACGACTCCATAAATCAGCCAGGACTTTTTAAACTCACCTTGGTATGCTGATATAATTTATGTGTTACAAAACCTGTAGGATCCTCCAGGGTTATACAGAACAAAAAATAGGTTTTTAAACATGGAAGCTTTAAAGTTTTGTATTTTAGATAATTCTCTTTTTTGGAAAAATCATGAAGGGATCTTATTGAATTGTTTGCTAAAAGATGAAGCTGACAAGGCTTTTCAAGAATTTCATGTAGGTGACTGTGGTGGACACCTCTATTGGAAATCAACTGCTGATAAAATCTTAAGGGTTGGTTTCTATTGGCCAAGCTTGTATGCTGATGTAACGAAATTTGTCACTTCTTTCCATAAATGCCAAATTTTTGAAGGCAAAAGAAAATTGTTACCTTTACCCCTAAAACCCATCTCTACTGAAAATCCATTCCAACAGTGGGGCCTTGACTTCATTGGATAAATCCATCCCCCCTCCTCTGGCCAACATAAATGGATACTCACTGCCATCGACTATTTTACCAAATGGATAGAGGTCATCCCCTCTAGACAAGACAATGACACAGTAATTATAGGTTTCTTAAAAACCAATATATTGTCCAGATTTGGCTGCCCTGATAAAATCATAACTGATAATGCTGCAGCCTTTAAATCAAGAAAGATGATTAGTTTCTGCAACAAGTACCATATTACCCTGGGTCATTCCACAGCCTATTATCCACAAGGGAACGATTTAGTTAAGTCTTCCAAAAAGAGCTTCATTAATATCATTAAAAAATTGTTGGAAGAAAACAAAAAAACTTGGCATAAGAAACTAATCAATGCACTATGGGTAGGCATGCTTACAACTAAAAAATCTATTGGCACCAGTCCCTATGAGTTAGTTTATGGTATGGAGGTTGTGTTTCCTTCATCACTAGATGCTCCTGTTATGAAACTACTCCAAGAATCTCAAGTAGAACCTAATGATATTCAATGAAGGATAAATCAGACCATCAACTTACAACAAACCAGAGAGGAGGTGTATCAAAGATCACAAATATGGCAGGAAAAGCTCAAGAAAATATTTGATAAGAGAACCAAGGTAGAAGATTTCCACCGTGGAGATAAAGTACTAAGATGGGATTCCAGAAGAGAGGATAAGGGGAAGCATGGGAAGTTTGACTTCCTATGGAAAGGACCATATATCATCTACGCCCTACAAAGAAACAATAAATATTATTTGAAAAACTTGGATGGCATAGAAGCAGAAGAAGGACCAGTCACTGGTCGAATGTTAAAACATTACTTCGATCCTACTTATTAGGATTTATCATGATAACTAACATGTATATAATATATCCTTCGTAATGTCACAGTTTTGATTGGATAGTAACTTTTGGAGTTGAAGCCCGAAGAGAAGGCCCTAAGCTCTAGAAGCTCCATTGTCATACATATAATAAAGCAGCAAGAAAAAGTCGATTGTAGAACAAGTCATTCAGAGGCCATTTTATCTACTATTCTTGACCTTCTACCAGGAAAAGCCATCCCCAAGAGGAGCCACTGTTAGTCCCCTATACCAATGGGTATCATAGGTCATGATTGACTTGATGACCTATGTAATATGTTCATATATTTTCTTGTTGCAAAGGTTCTCCATATTAAAAAAAAAAAATATTAAAAAAATTAAAAAAATGTAAAGAGGGTATACCCTAAAAGAAAAATCAAAGGGTAAAGAAGAATAAAATATGGTCAAAAAATGAAATAAAATGAACCCCAACAAAAAAAGAAAAGAACAGGAAATGTGCAAGTTTAAATGCCACTACGTTTTACTTTTGTGTAATAAGAGATTGTATGCAGCTTGCCACATATGCCACAACTCATGAATAGTCAAACAATTTAAGCTTGGCTAGTTCATATTTCAATTTCATGTTGTAGAAATAGAGAATAATTATCTGACCAAACAGTGTAATATTGGCAGATAAAGTAGATAGGTAGAATGAAAAAGGAGCTCAACAGTTTAAACTGAGCCCTTGGATGTAATAAGTGTAGACTTAGGTAGGCTTTTCGATGTAAAGAAAAGAAAATTTGATAAGGGTTTGCCAGTCTAAGTGCACCCTAATAAAGAAGTGAAAATGCTAGGTTAAATTAGGTAGGGTAGGTAGTTGATGGTTGTACACTCATATATGATGAAGGATAACTCTAGATGTGTTAATCTCTTACTTTCATCACAAAGCCAAGGCATACATTACATTGAAAGCATCTCAAGCAAAGAAAAGTCAAATAATTGACTCCCCTTCTCATTTTCCCTAAATTTTCACTAATTTCCCCTAAGTACTAAGGTATTTGCTAAATTAGAGGGGCTCAAAGCATTTCTCTGACTTCTAGAGAGACCGGATCCTCGGCTCAATAATTTATAAAGCCTCAATATTTAAAATTACTCATAAATCATTCATTCACCTTCACAAGTCTTTTCCTAAGTAAAATCCTATTTTACTTAGGAAAAATAAAAATATTCTCATAAAAAACCCCTTTTGATTTTAAGCCTAAGTTAAATACACACATCAAATGTTTTTACACTTAGCGTTTTTCATTTCATTATCATATTAACTTCTAACTTATATTATGTAAATCCCTTATAATGTTTACCCTCTCTCGTATTATTTAAATATTAAAAACCCCGAATTGTTATATATCCCGCCCCTGGTTAATTATAATCGTAAAGCATCCTTAATCAGAATTAATTAGTTAATCAGTAACTAATTAATATCCTTTAAATCCCCTACTGCGTCAATATGGGATAAAATTAACCCTTACGATTAATTAATAACCTCCCCGACCTATCCCACCACTCCTGATATGATTAAATTAACCCTTAATTATATTGAGCCCGTCTTCTTAAACTTCCTCATATCGCACCTCCTGTCAACCGTCCGATCAGGTCCCCAAGATTTGACAGCCATTATGAACATCGCGCACCCCTTTGTGGGTGTGCATTGGAGTGCGATCACAAAGCGTTTTGTGCATAGCACCTCTGCCACGCGTCAAGAGATCTATGGAATTGTTGTCCCGAGCTCCATTAATGCCCTTCCCTAAAAGGGGTGCGATATGAAACCGCTTACCGCCTTCCCACATATGACAAAAACGTCATATCACTCACCGGTGTCATCATCCATCCGGAAACCAAAAAATCTCGCCAACCCTTGATTTTGTAAATAAAACAAACAAGTCATTTTCATTGTTTTGTACTGTAAACCTTTGTGCCCATGCATAATAACGTTGAGGTCAACAGTTCAATATTTTTAGCCACCAACTTGCTCAAGAACTCACAGCCGACACAGCCCAGAGCCTTTTAGCCACTACTAGTACCTGTATTTCACCGTTCGTCCCCTGAACACAGGTATTTATCCAGTTCCCAACAAAACCCTGCAAGTTCTCATTTATCACTATAAATTGATGACAAAAGGCCCAAATTCACTACAATTTAGTTTTGTTTTCGTCATATCAGTTCCCATACTCTTTCTTTTCTCATTTCACAAAGAATTCCCTTTCTGAATCCACAAGAACCAGAAATGGAAACCTCGGTGGCTTTGAGTGTTGCACCCATTAATCCCCCGCATTAGGATTTAGACTCTCTATCTTTGGCAGATCAGGACTTCCAAATAAAAGAATTTGCTACTGATAAAAATCACCTCAAAGTCTTCTGCCAAAGTAGGGATAACTACATGAATGGCTCTGATGTCCTAGGCTTGTGGGAATCCAATTTTCCCATGTAATTTCTCCCCTCAGTCCATGTTTTCCCTGATATATTTCATCAATGTCGTGCCAAGTATGACCCTAACCACAGAGCAGTTATGTCTCCCAACCAAACAGTCCTCTTCCCAATAACTGCTAAATCTATAAACGAAATGTTGCAATTTCACCCCAGTCAAGCTCTGACTCCCATTTCCATTGAAGATTTACTTGAGAAATCAACTAAATTATCCCAATAAAAAATTAATCACCTCTGTCAGACCTTTATGTTACAGAAATATCAGCCCAAGGGCCCACCTCCTTGTCTGCAAACTTTCTTCACAGATATGGGAAGACTCATTGTTGATATGATATCTTTAGTTATGGGATTCAACACTAGTGAGTATGTTAATGAGTTAACCCTAGTGTTGTTGTCAATTTTTACTCCTGGATAGTCCCCTACTGTTAAGTATGATTATGCCTCCTATATTGCTAATAAGATTCATGACCAATTCTTGAGACTGGAAAATGAAAGAGTTTTCAAGTATGCCACTTTCATATATCATCTCATGTTGTATTATCAATCAGAAAACTTCCCTTTCCTTGTCTTGAAACATGATACCATGGCAATGCAAGGTTTGTTATCTTTTGGAGTTCCATCTTCCATGAATCCTTTGATTCCCCTTACTCCTATAATGAGTTCAATGATCATTTTGTTCATTCAGCAACCATCTTATTGACAGGGATTTCCCCTCCTAGGATGAGTGGTGACATTAAGAGGATCCTTTACCTCTCTAAGTAGCACAAAATAGGTGATTGGTACTTATATAAGAACCATATAGAAATCAAGATATATGGGTGTGAGCTCTGCCCTTTCAAGTTATCAAAATATGTCCCAATGAGACTATTTGCATTGGAGTATTTTAGACAAATGATAAATTCAGACTTGGCTCATTTTTACAAAGCCAAAAAGAAAGCTCAACCCATAATTGAGAATCAATTAGGCCCTTTTGTCTGCAACACTAGGGAAGCATGGAGAGAAGCATAAAGGATTTTAGAAGATCACCTTAAGCTGCACAAAAGTTTTGGTTGGATACCATATGACCCTCATAGCTTCATATGTGATAGAAGAATGAAGAATAGGCTGTCACCATTTATACACCATAGAATCTCAGAGATTGAACAATTTTCCAATCTGGACGAATGGAGGGAAGGGACCTTAGTAAAAACTGATAGTGAACGGGTCAATATAGAAAATTTTATGAGGGATCTCGAGAAAACACTTGACCTAGATTCTTTTGGGTAGGTATGATTTGAGTCTTATCAAAGGTTAGGGATTAGTGCCTCTACAACTTAAACATCTTAGAAGCACTCACAGGATACCAACACACCAGTTACAGGAACATCCAAGGGAAAGGGACCAAAGACCAGCACTCAAGCCACGGAACAATCTACAATGTTTAAACAACCTGAAACTTCTAAGGAATAGGCGCAAACTCACACTCCTCCAACTCAAGGAAATGTGGGAGAACCCCCAATCTTGCAGACTCCTCAGAATGAGGAAAGGAATAAAAATAGAGACAGGGAGCTAGCTACCTCTGCCAGTGGACCCTCAGAACAACTTGGTGCTAAAAGGCAAAGGCTAAATCCTCTTTCAGAGGAAGAAATTTTTGAAGAGACTACTGACAGTTAAAGAAAAGAAGGTGTAGCTAGTCATCAAACATTACCAATAGGTGGGACATCTACTAGCTCACAGAGATAGGAGCTAGAGAGACAACAAAGTGCAGAAGTATCATCATTTAGGCTACCAAGAAAATGCACTTCAGATGTTAAAAATAAGTTTATAGAGATAAAAGCTAGAAATGATCCATTGAGGATCTAGGTTTACAATCCGTATTTGAAAATGCCTTCCACTAATCAAAACAGATTGATGTCAGCCTATGACATCCAAGAAGGTAAAATGACAATGATTTTTTTCAAACATAAAGTGCAACAACCTCAGTCAATAGCAGATTACCTCATAACCAATTTTGAGGTCATCGCAAAGGACATTCATCCGTTGGAACAAATTGAGTTGCACAAACAAACAGGGGAAATGATCTATTCTACATTGACTGGTAAGGCCATGATGGCCCAAAGACTTGAAAATCCTTTGAATAACAGGACTGCCCAATTACAGCTGGAGAAAGCCTCTTTGTAGGCTGAAGATAATAGAATAAAATCTTTAAAGGAATTAATCATTGGATTGGGTCATGATCTGAAAGATGTGAAGGCTGCAGAAGCATTAATAAAAAAGAAAGATGAAGATATAGCTGCCTTAAGAAAGTAGCTAAAGTTGCCTCCTTCCAGGCATCCATAGACTGCTGAAGTCATACAACAAAAGTCTGAAGAAGAGCTTATAAAATTGCTCCTAAAGCTTAATGAACGATTGAAAGAGACAGAGCAAGAGCTAGAAAAACCCTTGAAGGACAAGTAGCGAGAGTCGACCTCTCAACCTCCCAATGTGATACCAGTAGTCTCAACAGCAGTCCTTTCAACCCTTGGAACATCTTTGGCTCCAAATGCCCCCTTAGTCATAGCTGAGACAGTCACAGGAACAACTCAACAACAATACGAACAACACAGCAAAGTACTTCAAGTTTGAGCACAGAGGAACTGATAAAATCAATGGAGGAGATGAAGCTCCAAGTGTCAAAATTGTAGAAGGTGAAAGAACAATATGATACCTTGGAATAGAAATATGACCTTTCAAAGATAAATTTGTCAGAAAAAGTGAGGGAAATTAAGGGGTTAGAACAAAAGGTGAAATCATTAGAAAAGGACCTCACACTTGATTAACCCTTGGCAGATATTAGAAAGATTCTTTGGACCAAGATCAATCAGTCAATAAATGATATTTGGCCATCAATACAGATAATTTTTGAGCAGGTTGATTTAGTAAAAGTAGCCTTAGAAGAAATTCAGAGAACAAAAGTAGAATTAGGGAAGATGCCTGAGGAAGCCCCCAGGCTCATAAATTTTATGAATAACAAGAATAAGTACCATCTTCAAGAAATAGGCATTGAAGACAGAACAAGGACTATTTTGTAAGTCAAAAAGGTACTAACTAAAAGGTTTTTGATGCAAAATTTGGAAATAAGATTCCAAATCATGCAGGAGGAAATTAATGCTTTTATGGAGAAATTTGGTGTTTTGCAGAACAAAGGGCTACTAAGTCCTTTAGTTATAAATGATAGATTGATGAGACACATAGATTATGTTGATAAACTGGATCAATATGCAAATAACGAGGCAAGTTCATCAACCAACACATCAACACCAAAGGTGTTGCCTACAGGCAAAGTTCTCTATGATAGTCTAGAGAACCTCTTCTATGTTGAACATGAGCTAAAGCATTTATTTCCAATTCAGCCTACGTTTTTCAATTACATAGAGACTAACGAAGTCCTCAGAAAACTTCAAAGGACCAAAATACCACAGCCACAATGGTGGGAATAAATGCTAGAAATTTTGTAATGTTTCCTTGGTAAAAAGTAAATTTTGGTTATTTACTACAGTCAATGGTGGTAGAGAGGATAAACAGAGATAAAACAGGTAAAGAGTATCAGAGCAGGTTAAAGTGTATCAGTAAGAAGATTAAAAGTAGAACAACTAGCACATAACTACATCAAAGACAAAAAGATGCCCAATCATAGGGCCAGACTCCAGCATATTCACAAGAATAGGGATAGCAAACCATCAGTTTGCCTCTATCTGCTATCTACGAGACCATCGATCTCTATTATCATGTAACATTTAGTTAGTCATCTCAGAATATATCTCACTTTGTTATGAGATACTTTATCGTAAAGTTTTTGTATAAATACTCCTTCATTCGGAGTATTGTGTGTGGATACTTAGACATTGTTGTAATCTGAATACTTTGGAATAAAGTGTTGTTGGACAAATTTTGTGTGGCTGGCTGGATGAAGAATTAATGCAAAGGACTTTTAACAGAATTCATGTGTCAAACACTGGAGAAATAAGTATTTTATATCTCATGTGGTATTGTTTCTTGTTTATTATATCAATTATGTTCCATATCTGAATATTACAATGAAAAAGAATAATTCGGAAAATGCTTAAGTGCAATTTGTCTTCAATCATTTTTGTTCTCAATGTTTTGTTCTAAACTAGCATAAGTAGTGAATTCTTAATTGCTCCTGTTTCCTAGTTTACTCATTTTGATCATTTAGTAAATAATTCTTAATTGCTCTTTATTGGTGATTAGTCAAATTCTCTTCTCTTAAAAATATGTTGAAGGATTCTTAATTTCCCTTCATCCCATCTAAGTCCATCCCATCTTTTAAAGTCTCTATTTGCTCCCTGTTTAGCTATCTTGCCCTGTGAAGCCATCGTTCATTGAGAAACCAAATCCAGTTGAGCCATATTTTTGACTCCAGTAGCCCAATGGCTTAAAATATTTAGTTCTACCCCTCTGCTACTGAAGTTCACCACCAAACTCAATAAAAACCCTCAAGATTTCATAACTAGCCTAAAACCTTATAAAACAAATCTAAACCTTAAAGAGAGAGCCCTCTCTAGATATAGGTTCGCTAGATTTTGTACCTAAAAGTTAGTTTGTGGTTACCTTGGACCCCTTTTCCCCTTCTTACAACTTCTAGGAAAATCTGAGTGCTAACACCAACATCACTCCACTCAATTTTTGCGCAGAGTTGGCTATGAGTCATTCGATCTCTCATATGCGTTGTTTTTTTCGACCTCCATCTTCGCACCTAGGTGTTCCTTTGGATGATGTTTCCTTTTGTTCATCCATTCTGGACTCCCCACTTAATGTGAATGAGGAACAACCCACTAATAGAGTTGTTGTTTCACAACCAACATTCCCTGTTATTCATCAAGAGTATGACTGGGATCTTGAACATCAATACTCGGTGAAGGATGACTCCCTACTGTCGGAGCCCACTCTATTTCTTCCTATCTTCTTTTGTGCACCTACCATCCATGATTTTGTATGTGTGTCTTCATCTACAGATGCACCCATTGTTGATCACTCGCAGGACTCACTAGATGCTAGACCATCATTTGACAATAGAGAGGATAAGTTATTCATTGAATATCCACTTGATCCTTCATATGCTCTTGTCAGAAACACAGAGGGTGAACATCCTTCCTTCTCATCTACAACTCTGTGTGATATTTTTTCAAATCATGAGGATGGTGACCAACATTCTAAATTTTTTGATCTTGGTTTTCATGATATCTTCACCTCATCATCTGATCACGATGTTGATAAACTCATTATTAATTTGTCTAAGCCACTGATCTATGAATATCCATCTATCAACAAAGTCGAAACCCCATAGACCATCGAGGCACTTCAGCCTAAGCTGATGGTTTTGTCAGGCCCTTGCTGTCCTCAGGTTAGTTTTGGTTCCTATCAGGAAATTGTTCAAAGACATGACGCTCCTCATCACTCATCTATATGCACTCAAGATCAATCTAACACTCAGATCATACTTCCTCCATTCGAATTGAACGATCCCATTTCGCATGCATTGGAGAAGTCTTATATTAAAAGCACTTATGCGCAACATAAGTTATCTTTGTTTCTTTCATTTGCTTGCATGTCACAGTCAATAGTGTGCTTGTGCTTCAAAGTTGCATGTAGTGTCACAAAGAACCACGATAAGTCCACAGGATGTCCATCATGCACATGCACTCACTTATGTCCTGCGGACAATTTGAAACATGAAGTGTGGCTGTCTTCACGATCATATCTTTCTTGTATGCTAGTCTGCATGACTGGGTCACTCAGGGACCAAACCTTCAATCACGTGGGTCTACCAATGCGCCGGTGGCTGCATTGGAAGTATCACTTCACGTGATTAGGCCCATGCACCGTTAGTTTAGGAGTAGGAGTAATGTTTTCTTTCTCTTGTTTTCTTGCATGCTTTGCTTTCCTGTTTGTTTGATTTCTTGTTTACTTACTTGTTTTGCTTTCACTTTTTCTTTTTCTCTCATTTTAATTTGTTGATTGTTAGTTTGTTTTCCTGTTTTGTCTATATTTTAGTTTCATGAAACCATGTGTGGCTCATGAAACAAGTTGGGTAAAGTACAAGAGGGCATGTACAACTATCAATTATTAGTTATATTTCATCTTGCCTCTATATTATGAACTTGTTACCCTTAGTCCATGATTCGTTGAAGGAAAATATGTATTGTTTCAAGTGAAAATTAGTGTAAACACAATGCTTGCACGCTAACTAGTGTCACCCTCTCTAGTCAATTGTTTTTGGGATAACCCTTGTCAGCTCAATAATGTAACGTAAAGTGAGGGGGAAAAACCTTAATAGGAACATTAGAGTTATAATAAACTAGTTCTCTACTGTAACAACCTCCTCTGCTCTCAATAAGTCGAGATCCCTCATCCACCTCTAAAATGAATAAGTGTTATGCATAATGGAAATGAAAAAGATGAAAAAAACGAAACACCAAAAAATTAATACAAAAAAATGAATAAGGTGAATGAAGAGAAATGCTTCTTGCATAGGGAGGTGATGCAAGTAACTATACTAGGGAACTGACCGGCTTGCTGGCAACAGAGCCATGCTTGTGCTCCTGTGTGACTCCAACGGGGTACTATTCAGGCCCGCTGGAAGTGGAGAAATACCATAGATGAAACTAAGATTTTGACGACTATACTTCTTGTGCACCTATATACCCCTTAACCCCAATTGAAACAACTGTGTTTCCTTGGCTTGGAATGTGTGTCAATCGACCAAGATTCTGGTAGATGCTACATCTTAAAATGAAGTTAGTGTCAAACTAAGATGAGCTAAGAACTCAACAATACTTCTGGAGGTGGTAGACTTGTTTTTCATGAACAAGGTCCATTTAGAGAGCTGGAGTTCTACCAGTGTGTCGCTAAGTGTTGTAGCGGCTACAACCACCCTCCAAAATTTTTCCTTAGCCTATTTTGGAGCCTCCCTATAAACCTTCACAACAGCTTGCCTTTCTTCATCAAGTCCTCAAGATTCAGTGTATTTCTTGCTCAAAGGTAGCATGTCGATCATAGTTTGATCTTTTCCTTTCAAAGGTTTCCCATCCAGACTTGGTCCAGCTATAATCTAAGTAGCTTCCCAGTGAAATTTGTGTATTTCTGGAGGGAAACCAGCATTTCCCTCCAGGAATTGTGCAATTCCTAATGACAGACTATTGCTGGGATCCAGGATTGTGTAATCGTGTCTGCCCTCTCAGCAGGCATTGCACAATTTTTCCCATCAACAGGCAGTTCAGTCCAAGATTTCTGCAAATCTAGCTATTAGTAAATTGTTGGGCCCAGAAATTACGCAATCCCCTTTGGCAGTCAGCCCAACTGTTAGTCAGAAATGCACATTTTTCTCTAGAAGTAGAGAATTCAATTTCATGTGCCACTGAGTTGACTGGTTCCCTCCGAGACCAAGCAAAAAAGAATTGCATGCATAGGGTGCTTCTCCCAAGGTAGCATGCAAAGGCATCCCTTGTTTTAGGGATCTATGTTTAGCAGTCGGAGGTTACATGCAAGGAACAATTCAGAAACCTCGTCCATGTGTCACTTCACCTAGATTCGTGGCATGTGTGTCATAACCTCAATGCTATCAAAACTCATCAACCAGACACTGCAGAGTTCATTCCTCACATCAACCTTGTAGCTCTAACATCCCACATCACATCTAGGAGCAGTTGGCACATTCAGCTTAACTGTTTTGGCGTAAGCTCACTTCCCATGCCTTGTGCTACATTTCTGTAGCTTTTTGTGATTTCAGTTGTGGGAGTGTTGTTTGCTTGATTTCTCTGAATTCGTGTTGTCATTTACATATATTCTAGCTTATCCTAGCTCTGTTTCAATTTTTGTTGTTATCTCACTGTTGTCTCATGCATGAAACTGTTTTTCACAGATGTTCGCCCAACCAGCGAATGCCCTGACCCACATGCATGTTAATCTGTTTGCTCAATCCTCCATTCATGTTTCTCATGCACTGTTTATCACTTCTACTATCACTTAATGCCTCCTTGCATTTCATTGAGTTAACTTTCTTTCAGTTTCCCATCGACAAGTTGGGCAAACCTTGGTCCGATCTTTGGCTTCACTAAGGCTTCTTTGCACATTCTAGAGAAGGAAGGCTCACCTTCCTCTAACTATTTGCACATTCTGACCTAACACAAACCTCGTGGACTGAATTACGCATTTCTGGAGGTTAGTGGCTTCTTGGTCCAAAAATTTGCACAAATCTGTCCCTGGGCCAGCAACCTTTCCCAACTGGAATCACACATTCTGCAACCCCAGCAACCAACTGCCCAACTAGATTGCACATTTTGCAGTTCCAATAGTTAGTTAGTCTCCCAAAAGATTGGACTGTGCCTTGTGCAGTCTTAAGAGTCAGTCTGCTCACCTCCCTGCTGAAGTGGTGCAACCTTCATGCTCATTCACCCAGCTATGTTCCAGGTCAGTTCTCATGTTCATTTTGGTTTTCGATTGACATATTGCTTGCTATGAGTGTTTCCATGACTCCAGGTATCATAGGTGTTCATTTGCCTCTAAGTAGTATAGGTACAATGGTTTCGAAGAGAGGAGAGATGAAGACACTGTTCAGAGCACACTTGGGGATGTAGTCGATAAAGTGGTGATGGGCTTACCTACTCACGAAGACATCAAGTTGTACATGGACAAGGACATCAAGAGGCAACATCACAGTGACAATAATCATGAACAATAGTTGAAGGCAACATACTGAATGCAGCAAATGCAACAAATGTAGTGAATGCAGCGGACACAGTAGATGCAAGAGGAAGGTTGTTGACAACATAGAGGCGGAGCAAAGTTGCAAGATCAAACAGATCCACTAATAATGAAAGGAACTTTAGAGACTTATATTATGAAGTGATGACATGACATGAAGATCACGTGAAGGTAGAAGATGGAACAAAGAAGGAGTTGCATGTTCCAAAGCAACAACTCAAGAAGAACATGAAGCTACACAGACATACCAATGAGTTGCAGCAGGAACATCAATAGTAGTGGGTGTAACATGCATTCACAAATGAACTTGTACCAGTACAACTTAAGGATCCATCCTAATAGTGGACACAAAGAAAACATGGTGAACATTGTTATTGATTGCATGCAAAGGATCCAACAACATGCATGTCATTGAACACACGCATGCAAGACAACCCATTCAACACACTCACCGGGTGAAGACAGGAAGCAAGTCCAAATGGGGTTGAACATCCACTTCGGGAAGTTGATGCACTTGACCAACAATACACACTTGAAGATCAACAGAGACACTATGCATCAATGTGTTTCCAGTTCAACTGTACCCAAGAAGACCATGTGCATATGAGCAGACGAGTTGGATGAAAGGGATGAACCAATACACCAGTTGCAAGAGAGGTAAGAGATCACTTTAGAAAGATGTCACCATGATGTACATGCACAACAACATGGACAACCAAGCTTGGCATTAACTCACTAGCTTCACCATCACTAACATGTCAAAGAGTTGGTCTCACCACAATCGATCGAGTGCCAGTGATGTCTTGCAAGGCTTGCTCAAGCCATGTTGTCTCCCATGAGTATATGTGCATTATAATGATGAATCATGTCAAGTGTAAGTCGAGTGTCAATAGTTGGATGCAACAGTCATAGAGTAGGTGAAGAGTCATGAGGGTAGTTGAACTATCGCAAAGGGGAATGTTAAGGGTCACCCCACCCTTTGCTATAAATAGTCCATCATAACTCATTGTATAGGCTTTTGGTTAGCCAAGCTTCTACTAAGATTATCTTGAGGAAGACTTGGACAGTATTGTAACTCGCCTTGGCTTCTCCACTGCACGGATCTAGTACATCTCTTTCAAGGAGCAGGTGGATGCGGCTGTGACGTTCTACTGATAGGGCCAGCAGGTTTACATGGTTTGTTGTATGATTGTGACTTACACCTCTTTATATAATAAAAGCCAGCACATTTTAATGCATATCTTGTTATTTTAGTTGGACTGCTCTAGTTGCATTAATGATATATGTTGTTTAACTTACATTCTTGTGTATGAACTGATTCACATGGAATTATATGAATCCTGTTTTCAATGTGTTGCATATGTTGTTAATGTTGTCACCGTCCGTGTCGACTGCTCTGCTAGACACCAGACAAACCTTTCTTTGAACCTTGTTATATCAATTGTCACACTTGTCTCGGATTGATCTGTGAGTGTTGTTTAGGTTATCTTACCTTGTATGTTGGGACTGTCGCATCTGTGTCGACTGCCCTATTAGAAGTTGTGCATGTCCTTTGTGTGGTGTGATCCTATCAGAGTTGGGACTGATCCCTTTCAACCTAGAACACACATTCACCTTCCTCCCCCTTTTGAAGTGTTTGAATCTCTCATACTCATTCATTGATTCAGTACATCAGTCACACCCTTGCTATTGACAGACTTATCTTACTTGTCTCTGTGCGACATCGTGGTCAAGGAATTACCTTACGACCCACTACTGGGACTCCCACACCAAACAATTTGAGGTATAATTGGGACTTCTTACTGGGGAGATCCCCTTGACATGTTAGCGGTTCCAGCACCGTCAACATTTATGGTGCTAGAAGGAGGGCTTGATGACAAAAAGTCCTCTCTCATCCAGTTTTGAATCTTTGCATATGTTTCAATGGAGTCTTGCATTCTTCTTCCCCCGAGGTGTTTTTTGAATCGTGAAGATGTCTCCATCTTGCGAAAGATTTTTGATATATTGTCTACTCACACATACGATGGTGAAGGCAAAGTGGCCTGGATTGAGTATTTACAAAACTTTCTTTCTATGGTTCATGAGGAAAATGAGTTTACTAACTAATAGTGTGGTTTGCGACTTGAATTCAAACTTCGTGAAGCTCCATTTCTTTGGGTGCTCAACCTGCTGGGTCACACCGTGTGCTCATTTGAGTACTTCTGTGATCTTATTGAAGACATGTTCTATCATTTTTATCTAGACCATCTTGACCAAAAAATATTACAGTAACAGAGAGCTCTACATGAATTCGTTATTGATTTTTGGTAGCACTACCCTGACTTATAGTTTTAAGCTCCGAAGAACCAGATGAAGTTCACTTACTTCTGGGACCTACTCGAGTAATATCTTAAGAAATCTGCCCATCCCAAGAGGAAGCTTGATGTCAAACCTCGCTCAACCTTCTTTGTTGATGGAACTACACAATCCCATGTGGGAGCACACACTATCCCAATGGATGGTTTGCCTCCCTCTCATTCAATAGTTCCACCATCACTGGGTGGTGCTAAGGGTCATGTTTGTACACCTGTTCAACAATTTCACCCTCCCAACATCACTCCACTCAATTTTCATGTAGAGTTGGTTGTGAGTCCTTCGAGCTCTCATATGTGTTCCTTGTTTCGAACTCTGTCTTTGAAACTAGGTGTTCCTCTGGATGATGTTTTCTTGTGTTCGTCCATTCTGGACTCTCTTCTTGTTCTGAATGAGGAACAACCCACTGCCAGAGTTGGTGTTTCAAAACCAACTTGCACTGTCATTCGTCAAGAGTGTGACTGGGATCTTGAACAACAATACTCGGCAAAGGATGACTCGCTTCCATCCAAGCCCCCTCCGTTCCTTCGTAACTTCTTTGGTGAACCCGCCATCCATGATTTTGTATATGTGTCTTCATCTATGAATGCACCCATTGTTGATCACTCGCAGGACCCACTAGATGCAAGACCATCATTCAACAATGGAAAGGATAAGTTATTCATTGAAGATACACTTGATCCTTCATCTACTCTTTCCGAAAACACAAGGGGTGAACATCCTTCCTTCTCATCTACCCCTCTGTGTAATTCGTCAAATCATGAGAATGCGAACTAACATTCTGAATTTTCTGATCTTGGTCGTTGTGATCTCTTCACCTCATCATTCAATCATGATGTTGATTTGCTCATTGTTAATCCATGTAAGACACTTGTCTACTAAGATCCATCTTTAAATGAAGTCAAAACCCCACAAACCGTCGAAGCACTTCAGCCCGAGCTGATGGTTATGTCAGGCCCTCATTGTCCAGAGGTTGGTTTTGCTTCCGATTAGGAAATTGTTCAAACACTCGAGGCTCCTCATCACTCATTTTTATGCGCTCAAGATAAATCTAACATTCATATCACACTTCCTGCACTCAAACTGCACGCTCCCATTGCTCATGCATTGGAGGAGTCTTATATTGCAAGCACTCATTGCAACGCAAGTTATCTTTATTTCTTTTGTTTTCTTGCATGTCACAGTCACTAGTGTGCTTGTGCTCCAAAGTTGCACGTAGTGTCAGAAAGCTCCATGATAAGTCCAAAGACTTTCCATCATGCACATACACTCACTTATGTCACGTTGGCTCTTTGATACACGAAGTGTGGTTGTCTTCACTATGATATCTTTCTTGTATGTAGGTCTATAATACTGGGTCACTCGTGGACCAAGCCTTCACTCACATGGGTATACCAATGTGCCGGTGGCTGCATTGGAAGTATTGCTTCATGTGATCAAGCCCATGCATCGTTATTTTAGGAGTAGGAGTAGTGTTTTATTTCAGTTGTTTACTTGCATGCTACGTTTTCGTGTTTGTTTTCTTTCTTGTTTGTTTACTTGTTTTTCTTTCACTTTTGCTTCTGCTCTCATTTTGATTTGTTGATTGTTAGTTCATTCCCCTATTTTTTCTGTAGGTTAGTCGCATGAAACCATGTGTGGCTCATCAAACAAGTTGGGTAAAGTATAAGAGGGCTTGTATAACTATCAATTCTTGGTTACCTGTCATGCTTTCTTTGTATGATGAACTTGTTACCCTTATTCCATGATACATCAAAGGAAAATATTTATTGTTCGAAGTAAACCTTGGTGTAAACACAAAGCTTGCGCGCTAACTAGTGTCACCCTCTCTAGTCGATTGTTTTTGGGTTAACCCTTGTCAGCTCAATCAAGTAGAGTAAGGTGAGGGGGAAAAACCTTAATAGGAACATTAGAGATACAATAAACTACTTCTCTACTAGAACAACCTCCTCTACTCTCAATAAGTCAGGATCCCTCTTCCACCTTTGAAATGAATAAGTGCTATGAACAGTGAAAATGGAAAAGATGATCCCCAAAATTTGAAAAAAAATAATAAGGGGAAGGGTAACAAGGGTAACTAGGGTAATAAAGGTAATCAACATAGTGAACCTGTGGGGAACGAGCCTAGCACCAACAACCAACAACAGGGCAAACAACCCCAAGAAAACAAGGTTATTCGTAAGGACAAGCCTTGTGCATGTTGTGGTGTACATGGCCACTATACACATGAGCGTCCTCTCTTAACCCAAATTCAGCAAATGTGGGAAGCTCAAGTAGCTTCTAGAGGTCAATAATCACCTCATACTACTGCACCATGTCAACCGATAGTGCTCACAAATCCTTTCCCTCAGCAACGATTTGTTGTTGCTCAACCTCAGCCAGGTGAAGCAGCCCATCCCCCCAACCTTTTGGTCCATGACTACCAGATCCTCATGATGGATTTTGATGAGGTTAATACCTCTGATCAACAGCCAACTCCTCAAAATCCTATTGTTACCATCTCAGTCATGTCATCTAGATCCACCCACCTAGGACCTCCTCCATTAGTGGGTGCCTCTCCTATGTTTCCACTAGGAACTGTTCCTCTAGGTCTCAACCATCCAGGAGCTATTCCGTTGGGGCATTACCCTGCAGACTAGATACCCTTCTTATTTCCCCCTTGAGGGGTGTTTTTTCTCCTCATCATGGCTTTGCTGGTCCTCCATAAAATGAATTTGGGGATCCGAGTCTGGTACATTGATCCCCTAGGGAACACTTTTCCTGGTCATCTCACACCATATCATGCTTTGACCCTGGTTCAACTAGTCCCAATGACCCCTACCTCTATTTCAGTTCCATCACAACCTCAATAGGAAATAGCTCCTTTTGTGAAATCATCTTGATAGGGGGGCAAACCTAAGAGGAAGGAACCGAAGGAAAAGGCTCCCCAAGCTCCTCCAACCCCTAAGGCCCCAAAGTCATCACCTCCATGGGCTTTGTGTAAGGTGGTTGGGCATGCCACCAATAATTGTATTGGGATTCCTTGACTTAAAACTTTGGTGCATAAAGTGTTTCATGAGCCATATATCCCAGAATTCCATGCTAACTTACCAGTGCCACCTAGGAAACTCAAAACGTTGCGCAGAAACCACCCGCGTGCCCTGTGTGATCATCATGGTCACTATTCCCATTATTTCCCTCATCTCAATGAATTTTTTGATTTTCTTGGGGTCATTCATGAATACGAGGCCACTCGTAGTCAATCATATACTCCTCTACCCATGGATTCTGGTATCACTAGTCAACCAGAACATGGGGACTTTGGTCCCACCATTGTGAGCCCTCCCCTTGATGTTTAGATGATAGACACCACAGGTCATATCCTTTACCTGTCATCATCCTTTAATTCCTCATGGGAAAACCCTTCCTATCAAACCTCTTTTGACAAAATCTCAGGTCTCAACATCCGTAGATCCTTCATCTACCATCTCGTCGTCTACCATTTGAGATGATGTGTATGTCAACCTTCTTTCTTAGGTTGATGCCCCATGTAACTCTGTCGCATCATGTAGTCAGTCTTCTGCATGTCTTCCCATCTCCCATCCTAATGAGGAAACCATGGAAGCTATTTCTACCCCTGATTACCCCTCCACTTAAGCAAGGGGGCATTTCTTTAGAGGATTTTGAAGGCCATTTCCTTCATAATTCTCCCAATGCACTCTACCTCAAGAAATTGCACTCATAGCACATCCCTTTGATTTACGTCTCTTTATTTCTTCTATGAAGTAGGTAGATTGCATCATCTCATCTGTTGCCTTTTTCACCTCTCAGATGGATCCATCATCCACATTGTATATCAGTCATGCCGACAGTGCAGGTCACTTCTCCCAGATTCTAACCTTGACAACCTAGGCCATTTTTACCCCCTTACATACCTTAGTCCTTTCAAATGGCCTATCCATTGGATTTTCCACCAATAATCATGAAACCTATGATGTAGTGATAGGTTTTTTAGTCGATGCCCTCGCTCATCGCATCCTTCATCTTCATGTTCATTTAGATTCCTTGCTTCTTGTCATGAAATTGAATGGTGTGTATCATGTGCATAACCAAGTCCTATTTAGAAAATATCTATGAGGTAAGCTATTGGTACGTGAATTTGAAACTATTACGTTCACTCATTTTCCTGGAGCCCAAAATCAATATGTAGATACCATCACAAACCACATTCTAGATTAGAATTTATCACGTGTATACCACAGAAGATAACCACAAGAAAAACATATGGTGAACCATCATCATCATATAAAATGCATGATCATGTTATGTATCATAAAAGTGTTTGGAGTCTACCACTCTAAATACATGCAATACGCCCATAGCAAATTGGGGGCACATAGGCCCCTACATCTCATTTGGAGGATCTCATGTAAATTTGGGCCGAGATGATTGAATCCCTTTTTCGAGCACTCGAAACACAATGGCACTCCACAACATCCTCCTACTAAGGGGCATCATTCCCACCTCCGCATAACAGATCATTCCCCTCCATCACATATGTTTGCAGGTAGTATCCCATGCTTGGGGGCATGATGATTTTCCCCTGGTCATCTTAAATTAAATGTCAGCCTAGATCCCATTGGATCTAGGTATGGTCGATTATCCTCCCATTCCTTGGATAATTTGTAATACCGACCTCTCCAGCGAGCCATATGCACATCACATATCATATACATTTGATACCATATCTTCAAACATTCTACTCTATATCCACATAGTCCCCATGTTTGACTTAGCGGGTGAGAATGATTTTAGACCTGCTCTAGTAGTTCATTCTCATTTTCCTCTCCCTTAATTCCTCACCAAGAACCATCATTCCAAGAAGTATTAAGGCCATATTTAGACAAGTAAGTCCACTTGCGTGAATGATAGAGATCCATGTTTTGGTGGTTGGTTAGTCCACTACAATCTCCATGGGATTTAGGACCTTCTCCTCCTCTCAAATTGGAGGGAAAATGTCCTTTAAGAGGAAAACCTATTGGTTTTTATATCACCTTTTGTGACCAGATTGTAGCTCCATTCGATGAATTATCAACAACATTAGAAAGCTCCCATTGAGTATTATAATGGGCATCTCTCAGTTTTTGATGATTTGGCACTTCACTAGGAAATATTTTTTCCAGGAAAGGTCACTTCGTCGCCTCTTAAAATAGAATTTCATCATAAAGCGACACCTGTACTTGGAGGTACACTTCCTCTTAATACTTGTGATACAATATGTCGACTTTCATCATGAGTAACCATCATTTACTTATGTTTTGATGGTCCCCAATAGGCCTAGTCTGTGTGGCAATGTCATCGAGTTACGCTTGCATTCTTGGAGTCTATTTCATGTCCCATTATATCATGTTATAGTATTCCATCCATATTTGCATATTATTCATCTTGTGTTTCTCATTATAGCCTCCAGTTACACTATCTCCATCCCCTCCGGAGTTGAGTCAGTTGTTGCCAAGTCAACCATGCACTTTATGCTCTGACAATGGTAGTCGTCTGTTTTTCCCTCAGTCCCAATTTTCCCCATTACCCCTAGTGTCAGTCCATCAATCACATTAATATTTTCCCTCATCCTTTAGTTTAGGATGCTCATTTCCTCATCTATCACGGGCCCTATTCTTTTGACATCAGCTCATTTATTTCAGAAGAACGACCTAAAGGGAGGTGTATCTCGGTTCCAACTTCAATTCTTGTTCAGTGCCTTGGACCAAATAGAGGGTCTCATTATTTCACTTTTACTTGGTAATTTCATGTTCTTGATTCATACACTTGATGGTCCAGTGATGTTGCATATTGTACTAGTGATTCCCAGGTGTGCGTGAGATGTTTCAGAGCTCATGAGGGGGTGGCCCTTCAGGTAGCCCCCCACATCCCTAGACGCATACCTACTATGTTACAACTTCAGATGTAGTTCCACAGAGTTGATAGGGTCGGTTCCTACTGATCACAGTGTTCATAGAAAGCATCTGTCCTCCAAATGATCCATTCAGTTTTGCAGAGCCCTTCCTTGGTCAGCAGGGCTTCTCCGATTGTTCTACCCTCCCTCCCACCCATTTTTTGAGGGAAGGGGATTTGTATCTCATGTACTAGAATATTATTGTATTTAGTCCTGACTCATGTTTTTTTAGGTGCATTATGTATATGGGAGACAATGTATTATTTTCTGGCTTTGTTATGTCATCATGTCATGTACCATTCAGCATGTACTTCATTGCTCAATTTTATATTTCTAGGTGAACCATTATTTTTGTACTAAGTTATCTCGGTGGGTATGGGTATGCCTCCCGCACCTCATTGAGGTCTAGTACCACAATGCAAAAGGAGACTTGTATTAGTCTCACCCCCTCTATCCCTATCCTCTTTCAATTTAGCTTCATTGGTCTCTCTCTCTCTCTCTCTCTAACTCCCATGTGTTGTCAACTAATTGTGTCTTTACAATGTACTTCAGTCATACATTTTGCTCCTAACACTCATACGTTGGGGGCCAATCTGTTATCACCAAAAATTGATCATCTAACCTAATTTACTAGATGGATCAAATTACACCATGCAAAGCCAATTTTACCATAGTAAAATTGCTTTCACTGTGAGAAATGACTTAATAAACCACCTTCGCTAAGTAATTTATAGTTAAACCCATGAAGAATAATTAGATAAATCACTATTTATTTGATTTTCTTCTAGGAATAATTAATTAAACCATCGTTTTATCATTATTGCTTGTCGTATTTGACCCAATCATAAAAAATAAACAGATAAATCATTAATTATCTTATTTTTCTCCAAGAATAATTAATTAATCACTAATTAACTATTATTCTTTGTCAAATTTGACTAAATCCCATATGAATAATTAAATAAATCCTTATTTTTTTTATTATTCCTTAACTAATTCCTTGAGATGATAAATAAATCGTTTATTTAGTATTTCTAAATAAAAGTTTAAATACTTTTTCCCTCCTAACAAAATATAATAAAATATTCCAAGTCATTATTCCAAGAATGGGATCAATAATATTTTATTATTATTCATTATTTGAGGATAACTCAATATTTGAGCCCCAAAGGTTAGCTCAACTGGTTAAATAAGTGCCTCTCCATTTGGGAGGTAACAAGGTCAATTCTCCCCAAAACCCTTGTGGTTAGGCCTAGCTATTGGCCATGGGGCTTGATACCCTTGATCAAAATTAGATATTTCCGTGGACATAGTGGTGAGCCAGTGACTACGGGTGTCCATGAACCACACGTGAAAAAAAAAATACTCAATATTGTTTTATAAATAGAAGGGTTTTCCATTCATTATTCACTTTTGATTATTCTCATTGTTACACTCATTGTTGTAAATCTGATTATTTTCATTGTTGCACACAATATTTTTGTTCGGTTTTCACATTATAGAGGAGAGATACTCTACAAAAGCTGAGGATGTTGGAGGATAGCCAAGAACCCATCCCATAGAGGGGTACTAGTAACATATATTTGTTACCTTCACATGTGTAATAATAAAATTATTCTTTGCATATCTAGTTTCCATTGGATGACTGGAGTTATTACTCTTTGTTTTTGTTGTTTAACTAATATTGTGGCATAGATCCAGACTTTGGCAGGTTTTATTTCTAATAGTTGTTGCAGATCTACAACATTTAGTAGCCATTTATATTGTTGATATTGTTTGTCATCTTGTTGATGGTGCTGGACTTGCCAACATGTAAGGGGATCTCCCTGGTAAGAACTCCCAATTAGACCATAGATTGTTTGGTGTAGAAGTCCCAATAGTGGGTCATAATGCAATTACTTTACCAAGATGTCACACATAGACAAGTAAGATAAATCTGTCAGTAGAAAGGGTGTGACCACTACAGTGGGTCAAAGAAGGTGTATGAGAGGTTTTAACACATGGGGGTGAGATGAGTGTGCCCCTTGGAAACCTGTAACAGTACTCAACTAGGAAGGGAACACATGAGTGAAGATGCATCACAAGCTCGAAATTAGGTCAGCTAGCAATCCAGAGTGATGGTTAAACCAATAAAACATCTGTGACAAGATTCATATAATTGCATACAAAATGGTTCATACACAACTACGTAAGTTAAACAACATACATCGCTAAAGCAACGAGAATAGTCCAACTACAAACAACATATGCAGGAAAACATGCTGGCTCTTATTATATAAAGTAGTGTAAGTTCTAGTCATGTAATATTTCCATGTAAACCCGGTAGCCCCAACAAAGCAATGTTACAACCACATTTGCCCGCTCCTCCAAAGAGATGTACTAGCTCTATTCAGTGGATAAGCCAAGGTGTGTTACAATACTGTCCAAGCTCTCTCCAAGATAGTCTTATTGGAAGGTTGCATGACCAAAATCCTATACAATGAGTTATGAGGAACTATTCATAGCAAAGGGTGGGGCAGCCCTTGACATTCCCCTTTGTGACAGTTCAACTACCCTCATGACTCTTCACCTACTTTATGAATGTTACATCCAACTATTGACACTTCACTTACACTTTACATGACTCAACATTACAATGCACATGTACTCATGTGAGACAAAAGGGATTGAGAAAGCCATGCAAGACATCTCTGACACCCAGTCCATTATGATGATACCAACTCTTTGACTTTCTTGTGACGGCGAAGGTGGTAAGCTGATGCCAGGATTGGTCATCCATGATGGTCTGCATGCACCCCATGGTGACATCTTGCTGAAGCAAACTCTTGCCACCGTTGCATCCGATGCATTGGTTCGGCTCCTTCATCCAACTATTATGCTAACATATGCGTGGTCTTCTTGAGTGTAGCTAAACTAACACACTTTGATGCATATCGTCTGTGCTGATCTTCAAGTGTGTGCTGGTGATCATGTGCATCAATTTGCTAAAGTACATGTTTAACACCAGTTGGAATTGCTTCTTATCTTCACCTTGGTGAGTGTGCTGAGTGGGTTGGATCACATGCGCGTACACAATGACATGCATGCTATTGAATCCCTTGCATGCGATCAACAACACTGCTTAGCACAATTGCTCCATGGGTGCAGTTTCATTTGTGAGTGCATGTTGCACCCACTGTTGTTCCTATTCCTGTTGCAACTCATTCATCTATCTGTGCAGATTTATGTTCTTCCTTGATTTGCTACTTCAGCACATGCAACTAATTCTTTGTTCCATTCTCTGTGTCCGCGTGATCTTCATTTTATGCATCACCTCGTAGCTTCAGCCTCCAAAGTTTCTTTCATCATTAGTGGATCTACTTGATCTTGCAACTTCGTTCTGCCTCTATGTTTTCAAAAACCTTCCTCTTTCATTCATTTCATTCAATGCATTCAATGCATTCGTTGCATTTTCCGCATTCATTACATTCATTGCATTCATTACGTTTGTTTCATTTATTGCGTTCATTTCATTTGCTACATTCAGTAAATTGCCTTCAACTGTTGTTCATGATGTTGATCGTTCTGATATCTTGATGTTCTTGTCTATGAATATCTTGATGTCTTCGTGGGTAGGCGAGCTCATAGACATTTGACCGATTACATCTCCAAGCATGTTCTGAATGGTGCCTTCGACTATGCCCTCTTGGAAACCATTGTACCTACATTGTTGAGAGGGAGATGAACACCTGCAATACCTGGAGACATGAAAATACTCATGGAAAGTAATTTGTCAATTGAAAACCAAAATGAACTTGAGAACTGACTTGCAACATACCTGTGTGATTGATCATTAAGGTTGCACAATTTTGGCTCGGAGGTCAGGAGACTAACTGACTACTAGAACTTCACAATGCACAATCCATTCTGGCTGCTGACTGCTAGAATTGCACAATGCATAATCTTACTAAGGAATGGTTCAAGGCTCAATGACCGCATTGCGCAATATTTTTGGCCAATATTCATTTTCCCTCAGAAATGTGCAAAATAGTATAGGAGGATAGTTACTAGGTAGAAATGCGCATTTCCTGAGAGGAAGACAGAGCCTTCCATCTCAGGATTGTGCAATGTTGTCTTGGTGAGGCTCTTGCTGAGGAAGAGTCTGGCTGCCCAGACTCATCGACAAGCAACTGAAAGTGAATGTGATAATAAGTGTAAGCATAAGTGAATGTTCATGCATTCAAAAGGTGAATGATATATTCGGAAAATGGAACAACTTGCATGTGGGTGAGGCGAGTCACCAAATCAGCAACCGTTGATGAAAAACAGTTTTGTGCATGCCAAAATAGTGAGATATCAACGAAAAGTGAAATAGTGCTAGGAAAACCTATCATGTATCAAAATGACAGCAAGCGTTCACTAGAATCAATCAGAAAATGTTCATACGAAGCAAAGCACAAAAAAGCACAAGAAATGCAACACAAGTCTTGGAAATCAGGCTTATCCCAAAACAACTAAGTTGAATGTGTTGAAAGCTCCTAGATTTGGTGTGGGGTGTCAGAGCTGCAAGGTTGATGTGAGGAATGAGCTTTGCAGCATCGAGTTGATGATATTTTATAACATCGACGTTGTGACGCACATGCCACAAATATAGGGAAAGTGACACTTAGTGGGAGTTTTCTGAAATGATCCTTGCATGTAACCTCCAAGTTCTAAACACAGATCCCTAAAACAAGGGATAACTTTGCATGCTACCTTGGGAGAAGAATCCCATGCATGCAAGTCAATTTTGCTTGGTCCCAGAGGGAATCGGTCAACTCAGCTACACATGCAAGAGACTACTCGACTGCTGGGAGAAAATACTCATTTCTGGCTTGGAGTTGGGCTAGCTACCCAAGAGATTTGTGCAATTTCTGGGCAGAAAAGCTAACTGTTGCCTAGATTTGTGGAAATTTTGGGCTTAGCAGTCCTGCTGGGGAAAATTGTGCAATTTTCATAATGAGTGTTGACTACTAGAATTACGAAATGCTAGAGCCCAGTAGGTAGCCAGTCAAGATTGTGTAATTTCTAGAGGGAAGGTTGGGTTCCCTCTATAATTATGCAATTTCTTGGGGGAGCTACTCAGCCTACAGCTGGACCATGTCCAAGTGATCAACTTGTGAGGGGAATGCTTCAAGATATGATCAATAGGTTTCCTTTGTACAAGCAAAACACTGAAGCTTCTGAACTTGACAAAGAAAGGCATGCTGATGTGAAGGTTGGAAGGGAGTCTCCAAAATGAATCTAAGACAAAATTTTGGAGGGGGGTTGTAGCTGCTACAACACTTGGCAACACACTGGTAGAACTACAGCTCTTTGAATGGATCTTGTTCGTGAAAATAAAATATAACACCTCTAGAAGTATTGTTTAGTTCTCAACTCGTCTTGGTTTCCACACTAACATGATTGTAAGATACAATGTCTTCCAAGATCTTGGTCAATTAACACACATTCCAAGCCAAGGCAACATAGTTTTTTCAATTGGGGTTGAGTGGTATATTGATGCACAAGTAGTATAGTCGTTAGAGTCTTAGTTTCATCTCTGGCGTTGCTCTGGTGCCAGCAGGCCTGAACAGTACCCTGAAAAAGTCACATAGGGTCACAAGCATGGCTCCACTGCCAGTGAGCCTGGTAAGTACCCCAGTGGAGTTAATTACATCACCTCTCTACATAGGAAGCCTTTCTCTTCTCTCACCTTATTCATTTTTCATTCAATTTTTTTTCAAACTTTTTTCACTTTTTTTCCATTTTTTTGTAACTACGAATAGAACTTATTCATTTTAGAGGCGGAAGAGGGATCCTGACTTATTGAGAGCAGAAGAGGCTTTTGCTACAAGGAATTAGTTTATTATACATCTGAAATGCATGTTAAGGTTTACCCCCTCACCTTAGTCTAATTGATTAAGCTGAAAAGGGTTAACCCAAAAAACAACCAACTAAAGTAGGTGACACTAGGTAGCGAGCAAGTGTTGTGTTTTCACCAAGGTTCACTTCAAATAGTACGTATTTTCTGTTGATGTATCATGGACTTAAAGTAACAAGTTCTTCCTACAAAGGTAGGCTGACCAATAACCAAGTAGCGATAACTGCACAAGGCCTCTTGTACTTTACCCAGCTTGTTTCAAGAGTCATACATGGTTTCATGACAAACTATCCTACGAAACGAAGCAATCCAATTAACAAACAATCAAATCAAATCAAGAGCAGAAGAAATAACAAAAGAAAAGAAATTAAGAAAACATAATGAAGACAAACAAACAAACAAAGTCAGCAAACAAGCATGCAAACAAAAAACTCAAAATAGAAGACTACTCCTACTCCTAAGCTAATAGTACATGGGTCGTCTCACATGAAGTCAAAGTTCCAATGCAGAAACCAGCACATTTGTTGACCCATGTTGGTGAAGGCATGGTTCATGAACAAGACAGTTGTATGAACCAGCAAACAAGAAATATGTAATAATGAAGAAAAATACACTCCGAGCTTACAAGCAACCACAGAACAAAGATGAGTGAAAGTGCATGGCATGCATTCTATGAAGTTTCGATGATGTTGTGCTACAATACATGCAGATGTTGAGTGTATGCATTATCTTGACTGTAACATGCAAGCAAGCGTGAGAAAGGTAGACCACTTATGTTGTGCATGTGTGCTTTCTATGTAAGATTCCTCCAATGCATGAGCAATGGGATCATGTAGTTCGAGAGAAGGAAGCAGAATCTGGGTGTTTGGTTGAGATTCAATGCAAAGAATACAGTGATGAGGAGCCTTGAGTGTTTCAACAATTTCCTCACCGAAAGTGAAACCAACCTCAAGACAGTGAAGGCCTGACATAACCATCAGCTTGGGCTAAAGTGCCTCAATAGTCTGGGGGGTTTCGACCTCATTGACAGATAGATCATTGTAGACTAGTGTCTTGGATAGATTAACAATAGTTGAACCAACATTGTGATCAGATGAGGAAATGAATAGATAACAACAACCAAGATCAGAAAATTCAAGATGTTTGTTGGCATCCTCATGATTTGATGAATCAGGTAGAGGGGTAGATGAGAAGTAAATGTGTTCACCCTCTGTGTTTTCAAGAAAGAAAAATGACATATTGAATGGATTTTCTGAGGAAGATGTGTCCTCTCCGCATTGTAATGATAGATAGACATTCAAGGTGTCCTGTGAATGATCGGAAGTAGAAACATCCGGAAATGGGTTTTCACAGGGGAACTCAATAGTGGCAGAATAGAAAAGGATGTTAGGGTGAAGTGGATGAGGCGCGACTGGAAGGGAGTCATCCTTCACTGCAGACTCTTCTTTAGATTTCTGCACACACTCATCATGAATGATGGCGCAAGTTGCTGCATAACACCAACTCTGTCGACAACTGAATCCTCGTTCACAACAACTGAGGAGTCAGGAATGGGAGAACACAAGACAGTACAATCCGGAGGATCAATGGAATGATAGGATGGACATCGAGGGAACGAGTCCATGTGACAACCAACAACCTTGTAAGCCAAATCTGCGTAAATCTCAAAAGCGTGTGGGGTGGGAGGATGTGACAATTCAATAAAGGTGTGTGCATGATCTCCCACATTACTCTGTAGTGATGGAGTTGCCTGATGAGGTGAAGGTGGACAGTCACTTGTGACAACAACTGTGTTTTCCTATGATTGTGCAGCTCCATAACTGAAGTGTGCTGAGAGGGGTTCAGATACGTGAAGAAGATACTCAAATCTTCCATCAGGAAATTCCCAATCAATATCATCTTCCGTGAATCAGTATGAAAGATTACAAAAATGTGTGTGAAACTGTTCAACGGAAACATCAAGTGCTTTTCATAATTCCATAATTTCTTTGTTGAGTTCCATATAGTTAAAGTGATTGAAATCACAGTCTATCTCTGCAACCAGATGAGCAAGATAATGAATATATTTTTCTAGCAGCATGGCACACCAGTACATTGGGTGCCCTCAAAGCGCGTAGATGAACAGTGTGCAACTCATGTATTCTTCAAAGAACCCACGTCTTTCGCATGAGCCTACAATGCCGATCGCGTGCCTGACCAGCGCTACATAGCCTCCACCATCAAATGTTTTATGGGACAAGTTATCTGAGATATTTTCGGGATGATGTAATCATTTCCATAATACATACATTCTGGAAGAGAAGCTTGGTAGTGAGTCATGATAAATGTGTAGATATTCAAATTAGATGTGAGCACTCATGTTATCATTTGCCTCCTTCTAGCACCAAAATGTTGACGATGTTGGACCCACCAACATGTAAGTGGATCTCCCCAATAATAATTCCCAATTAGACCTTAGACCATTTGGTGTAGGAGTCCCAGTAGTGGGTCATAAAGAAATGCCTTCACCTCGATGTCGCACAATGACAAGTAAGATAACTTGGACAATAACAAGGGTGTGACTGCTACACTGATTCAAGGAAGATGTATGAGAGGTTCTAACACATGGGGGTGAGATGAGTGTGCCCCTTGGAAACTCGTAACAATACTCAGTTGGGAAGGGAACACACGAGTGAAGATGCATCACAAGCTAGAAAGCAGGTCAGCTAGCAATCCAAAGTGATGGTTAAACCAACAACACATCTACAACAAGATTCATATAATTGCATACAAAATATTTCATACACAACTATGTAAGGTAAACAACATACATCGCTAAAGTAACCAAAACAATCCAACTACAATAACAACATATGCATGAAAACGTGTTGGCTTTTATTATATAATAAAGTGTAAGTTCCAATCATACAATACATCCTTGTAAACTCAGTAGCCCCAATAGTGGAACATTACAGCCACATCTGCCTGCTCCTCCAAAGAGATGTAATAGCTCAGTGCAGTGGAGAAGCCAGGGCATGTAACAATATTATCTAAGATCTCTCCAAGATAGTCTTATCGGAAGCTTGGATCACTGAAAGCCTATACAATGAGTTATGGGGGACTATTTATAGGAAAGGCTGGGGTGACCCTTGACATTCCCCTTTGTGACAGTTCAAATACCCTCATGACTCTTCACTTACTCTATGAATGTTGCATTTCACTATTGGCGCTTGACATACACTTGACATGACTCAACATTACAATGCACAAGTACTCATGTGAGACAAAATTGCTTGAGCAATCCATGCGAGACATCACTAACACTCGGTCCATTGTGATGATACTAAACTCTTTGACATGCTTGTAATGGTCAAGGTGGTGAGCTGATGCTAAGATTGGTCATCTGTGATGGTGTGCATGCACCCCATGGTGACATCTTGCTGAAGTGAACTCTTGCCTCTGTTGCATCCGGTGCATTGGTTAGGCTCCTTCATCCAACTCATATGTTAACATGCACATGGTCTTCTTGGGTGTGGCTGAATCAGCACACACTCATGCATAACATCCATGCTGGTCTTCAAGTGTGTGCTGGTGGTCATGTGCATCAACTTGCCAAAGTACATGTTCAGCTCCAGTTGGACTTTCTTCTTGTCTTTGCCTTGGTGAGTGTGTTGAATGGGTTGGATCGCATGCGTGCACACAATGACATGCATGTTGCTAAATCCATTGCATGCGATCAACAATGCTACTCACCATGTATGCTATGTGCCAACTGTTGAGATGGATTTTTAACTTATACGGGTGAAATTTCATCTGTGAGTGCATGTTGCACCCAGTGTTGTTCCTCTTCCTGTTGCAACTCATTCGTCTTACTCTACAACTTTATGTTCTTCCTTGATTTGCTGCTTCATTGCATGCAACTCCCTCTTTGTTCCATTCTCTGTCTTTGCACGATCTTCATGTCATGCCGTCACCTCATAGCTTGAGTCTCTAAATTTTCTTTCATCATCAGTGAATCTACTTGATCTTGCAACTTTGTTCTACCTTTGTGTTGTCAACAACCTTCCTCTTACATTCATTGCATTCAAAGTGTTCATTATGCTCGCTGCATTCGTTGCATTTGCTACATTCGTTGCATTTGTTGCATTTGTTGCATTCACTGCATTTGGTATGTTGCCTTGATCCGTTGTTCATTATGCTTCTCACTATGATATCTTGATGTTCTTATCTATGAACAACTTGATGTCTTCGTGAGCAAGCAATCTCATAGACATTTGACTGCCTGCATCTCCAAGAGTGCTATGACCGGTGCTTTTGACTCTTCCCTCTTGGAAACTATTGTACCTAGACTGCTGAGAGGTAGATGAACACCTACAATTTCTTGAGAAATTGAAACACTCATGGTAAGAAAACTATCAATCGAAAACCAAAATGAACTTGAGAACTGACTTACAACATACCTATGTGACTGATCATGGAGGTTGCACAATTTTGACTGGGAGGTCGAGAGACTGATTACCAAGACTACACAAGGCATAATTTGGGTTGTAGGGGGACTGAACGACTACTGGAACTATGCAATGCATAGTCCATTCTTGGTGATGACTACTGGAATTGCGTAATGTGCAATATTAGCTAGCAATGGTTGCAGGCTTAGTGACTACATTGTGCAATTTTTTGGGCCAATATTCATTGTCCCTCAGAAATGTGCAAAACAATCCTGGAGGATAGTTACTGGGTAGAGATGTGCATTTCCTAAGAGGAAGACAGAGCCTTCCCTATCAGCATTGCACAATGCTATCTTGGTGAGGCTCTTCGTGAGGTAGAGACTGGGCCAAGGCTTCCCAGAAACGTAGATGGGAAACTTAAAGTGAATGTGAGTGTGAATGCATGGTGATAGTCAGTGTAAGAATAAGTAAATGATCATGCATGAAAATGATGAATGACAGATTCAGAAAATGGAATGACATGCATGTGGGTGAGGCGAGTCGCAGAATCAGCGACTATTCGTGAAATATAGTTTCATGCATGTGACAATAGTGATATAGCAAGGAAAACTGAAACGGTACCAGGAGAAGCTAGCATATATCAAAACAATAGGAAGCATTCACTGAAATAAAGTAGACAGTGTTCATACGAAGTGAAATACAAAAAGCGCTAGAAATGCAACACAAGTTATGGAAAGCGAGCTTATCCCAAAACAACTAAGTTGAATGTGCCGACAGCTCCTAGATGTGATGTGGGATGTCAGAGCTACAAGGTGATGTGAGAAATGAGCTCTACATTGTTCAGTTCATGAGTTTTGATAACATTGATGTTGTCATGTGCATGCCACAAATCTAGGGAAAGCGACACTTGGTGGGAGGTTTCTAAAAGGATCCTTGCATGTAACATCTAACTACTAAACATAGATCCCTGAAAAAGGGATGCCTTTCCATGCTACCTTGGGAGAAGCATCCCATGCATGCAAGTCAATTTTTCTCGGTTCCAGAGGGAACTGGTCAACTCAGTTGCACATGCAAGAGACTACTCAATTATTGGGAGAAAATAGACATTTCTGGATAGGAGCTAGGCTCACTGCCTAGAAGATTTATGGAATTTCTAGGCAGAGGAGTTGACTACCTCCCAGTTTTTCACAAATTCTAGGCTGAGCAGCCTTGCTGGGGAAAATTGCACAATTTTCATTGTGAGCGTTTACTAGCAAAATTGGCAATATTCGAGCCCAGTAGGCTGCTAGTCAGGATTACGCAATTTCTTGGGGGAGCTTTTGAGCCTGCACCGCAACCAAGTCCAGGTGATCAGCATGTGAGGGGAATGCATCAAGCTGTGATTGACAGGATGCCATTATGAAAGAAAAACATTGAAGCTTATGAGCTTGACGAAGCAAGGAAAGTTGATGTGAAGTTTTGGAAGCGAGGCTCCAAAATGAAGTTGAGGCAAAATTTTGGAGGGTGGTTGTAGCCGCTACAACACATCCACAATCTTAAGTGGGTTATTTTCATACATATTTGAGAAGAGAACACTACAACACCTGACACCTGGGAATAACCTTTTGCTATCAATTGATCTTTGTATTTCTCCACCTTTCCTTCTACATTAGTCTTCTTCTTGACAATCCATTTGCTGCCAATGGGTTCCCTTGCAGCCGGAAACTCCACCAAATTCGAAGCCTCATTTTTGTGCAAAGATGGCATATCCTCAAAAATGGCCTCTTTTGAAAGTTTTCCATTCTCTGAATCTACTGATTCCTTCACAGTTCTGGCATCATCATTAGTAATAGATAAAGGAAAAATTTAGCAGAAAGTAGATGGAATATACCTTTATGGTTTCCTTGTTTCTCGAACTCATCTTCTCATAACAGGAGTTTGTGGCTCTTCATTTTCTGATTCCTCTTCTACTGTAGAGTCTGATTCTTCCTCCTTCAGCTAAAACTCTATCTTCTCATGTTCCTTTGATGGGACTTCAGGTTTAATAACATCTTTCACCTCTCTAAACACCACATCCCGCTTATACACAACCTTCCTTGTTATTGGGTTCCAAATCTTATAGCCTTTTAAACTATCCTTATACCCAACAAAGATGCACTTTTCAGATTTAGTATCCAACTTTGTTCTTTTCTCCTTTGAACATGTAAATATGCATCACATCGAAATAACCTCAAATGTGAAAGAGAGGGTTTCTTACTAATCCATACCTCTTACGGAGTCTTATCCTCCAATGCTTATGAGGTTGATCTATTGACCAGGTAACATGCAGTCTCCACTGCCTCTGCCCAAAATTCCTGTCCTAACCCAACAGCACTAGGCATGCTTCTTTCCCTTTCCGTCAAAATCTTGTTCATTCTTTCTACAACTCCATTTTGCTGAGGTGTGTATGGAGTAGTCTTATGCCATTGTATAGCACACTTCTTACATAATTCTTCAAATTCCTTCTTGTAAAAATCTCCACCATTATCTATTCTCAACACCTTTATCTTCTTCTCTGTCTAGTTTTCCACAAGCGCCTTAAATTCTTTAAACATGTCAAAGACTTTAGATTTATTCTTGAGGAAACATATCCATGTATTCCTTGAGAAGTCATATATAAATGATATATAGTACATAGGCTTACCTAGTGATGGAACCTTCACAGGTTCAAACACATCATTGTGCACAAGCTCTAATATTTGTTTTTCCCTCTTACCACCAAAGAGGAAAGTCACTTGATTCTGCTTACCATATACACAATTTTCATAGAAATCAAAATCCAAAGATATATTAGTCATATCTTCTACCATACCTTTACCATGAAGTATTTGAAGGGCCTTCTCTCCAATATGTCCAAGCCCTTGATTCCATAGCATGGTCTTTTATCTAGAGACAACTAGATTTTTTGCCCTACTTTCACGAACCACAGAGCTTTTGCACCCATCAATAACAATGCTACCTTATAGATTGTACAGAGTTCCAATCCAAATTCCCCACATCACTATCAATGCTCCCTAAAACATCTTCCACGTATCTTTCTCTAACACTATTTTTACACCCACATCATCCATTTTTCTTACAGAAATAATATTCTTGGCTAATGCAGGAATATGCAAAACACCTGGAGGTGTTTTAATCCTTCAACCTTGAAACTTCAACTTGAATTTTCCACAACCAATGATTATAACATTCCTTTCATCCCCCAAGAATACATCACCACCATCATATTTCTCATACTCACATAACGACTCTCTATGGGCAGTAAAGTGAAAGGATGCACCTGAGTCAATCAAACATGCCTCATGATCTACATGTGTACTTGAAGAATAAGCCAAGTACACATCCCCACCTTCATCTGAGGTGATTTTTGGCTCTAAAGAAGGAGCATCATGAGATCCCTTTCCTTTCTCAGGAGCTTTAGATTTACAGTCCTTTTTATAGTTCCCTTCCTTTCTACATTTCCAACACACCTTTACAAGTTTTCCTCGAGATTTAGATCTCCCTCTAGATTTAGGTCTACCACTCAAGGACTTATATTTGTTTCTGTTCTGGCACCGTCCTCATACAAACAAGGCATCACCATTTTGGATCTCCATATTTTTTCGACTCATATCCTTCATTAGCAAGGCTGAGGCTATTTCATCAAACTACAAGGTTGTTGCATTACTACCTATTTCAAAAACTAGACTATCCCATGAATCTGGTAGAGAACACAATAAACTGATGAACTTATCTTCATCTGAAATTTTAATATCAACAAATAATAACTAACTTACCATAGTATTAAATGCATTAAGATGCTCTTTCATCGAGTCTCCATCTATCATCCTCAAGTTATACATATTTTTCCATGGGAACAGTTTATTTACTGGAGACTTATATTGGTACAAAGTTCCTAACTTGTCTCATAGAACCTTTGCCATAGCTTCCCCTGATACATTCAACAATAATGAATCTGAGACACACAATCGTATTGTGCTTTTTGACTTCCGATCCATCTTCTTCCATTCTTCATTGGACACTCCCGTTGGTTTAGTACCAAGATCTATTGTGATCCACTGATCTTTATCCATCAACAGATACTCCCTCTTGAGTTTCCACAACTCAAAACTCTGACCATTAAATTTCTCAATCTTTATCTTTCCACTGCTCGCCATCTTCTTTCACCACAATAATCTATCCCGCAGACCTCCCACTGAACAAGGTTTACCACTGGCCCAAATAAAACCCCTCAATAGAAAAGGCATCCCCTTGAAGCAAGAACAACTCTAATACCAAATGTAGGCTTTAACCCTGTACAGAAATTACCTGCATACGAATTCTAAAAAACAGAAAATAAACAATGGCGGAAGAATAACACTTAAAACAAATATACATAAAGATTTTTCCCTAGATCCCAAAATTGGGACTACTAGATTGATTTTTCATTATCTTCCTTTAAATGTTACAATAAATATATACATGGCGAAGCATCCATAAACCCCAATCCATTAGCCATGGATTAGAACATAATCGTAGTTATATTGAAGAGGTCTACAAAATACCATGGACCTAAAACCATCACGCCTAAAACCATGTGTGAAAACCATGCACAAAACCATAGGTAGGTCCACCTAACTAATATAGGGTCCAAAAGAAGATTTCCCAAGGCACTGCTCCAGACCCCGTAGAGGGGGCTACCACCCCCCTCAAACACCCCAATAGGAGGGGCTGCTGCCCACCCTGTGACATCCCCATTGTGCATCGACGCAATGAAGTGGGGACTCTACTAACCCCCTCGCTCCCCACTAAGCCCTATTTACTAGTGCTAGTCATGGAAAAAATATAACACAACCCAACAAAGCAGGCTCAGGTTGAGATTTCCTTCAGAAGCACTAGGAACCAAGGGGATGGATTGATGGTTCCTATTGAGAGTCTTGTGATTTTGGTACTTTTTGCTTTTACTATGCTTGAATTGTAGCTTTTTTTAATGTCTGGTGTATGGCCATACCACATTTTTTGCAGAGTCAAGTTTTTATTGGTTTTTAGGTTTTTCTTCTTATTTATTTCTTCTGATTTCCTTTTAAGTTTTGAGTCTGATAATTGGTTGGGAAAGAGGAAAGTTAATGGAGCCCAGGGAGAGCTGAATGAAACCTAAAAGATGATTTAAGGCCTGGACGAAGCCCAGTGGATGTATAATGGCAGTTGAAGGCAAGCATATAACAACTAGTTGGCTTGGTTGGGTACATTAGTGTAATCGGACGATGGCGGGACAATCATGAGAAAATTAATCATGAAAGGTAAAGTAAATATATTTGAGGTTTCATATTACTTGTCTATGTCGGGAATTGACCTTATGATATCTAGTAATTATGTTGTGATCAGGATTATGCGGATGCCTATATGTGCATACACGTATGTATGTCATGTCTGATAGGGTCATCATGGATCATTATTATTTTATTTTGTTGTTATGTATGTATGTGTATGTATGCATGTCATTGTCTGACAAGATCATGATTTTTTATGCTAATGTTTATGTATATGTATGTATGTATCCATGTATCTATGTATCTGCTCGATAGGGTCATCATGTATCATTCTTGTGGAAGAATGATTGTTTATGTAGGTGAATGGCATGAAGATGTTCTTGGTCTTACATGGAATCAATTGGGAGGAGTATCCCTGACAAACCTATGAGGTTAGTATCATGTGGTTATGAGTTGATATTATGTGATTAGATTATGTCCATGTTATGGGTAGGCTATACCAAGCAATACATCAACGAAATGAAAGTGGTCCGGTCTGCGACATACTGGGATAAGCATGGATAAGATACTGGAAGCAAGGTTTCTTGGTGGAGACAATGTCATTTTGGAGGTGTGGTATTATTGTTGTTCATATGTTGTATATGTTGTACATGTTGGACATGCAGTGTTGTGTACATATTATACTGTGTGCATGATGGATATGTGGTGTTGTGTGCATATGGTGTTGTGCACATGTTGGATATACAGTGTTGTGTACATAGGGTGCTATGTACATGTTGTATATGCAGTGCTGTGTACATATGGTGTTGCGTGAATGTTGTACATTTCATACTATGTAAATATGGTGTTGTGTGCATGTGGTGTTGTGTGCATGTGGTGTTGTGTACATGTTGTACATATGGTGTTGTTTGCAGGTGGTGTTGTGTACATGTCGTACATGTGGTGTTGTGTACATATGGTGTCATGTACATGTCATGAATGTGGTGTTGTATACATGTTGTACAAGAGGTATGATGTACATGTCACCTTGTGTACACATTGTGCAAATGATTGTGTGTGCATGTGATGTTGTGCACATGTTGTCGAGGTTTTGCTTTGTACATGTGGTGCTTTGTATAGGTGGTACTATGTACATGTTGTACATATGGTAGTAGTGTACACGTGGTATTGTGTGCATGTCGTACATGTTGTGGTGTGGGCATGCGGTACTATGTATGTGCATTGCGTAGTCATGGTATCATGGCATGTCTATTCGTTATGTTGTACTCTATGTATGTATACGTATTGTGTGGTGTTATACATCTGCTATAGAGGTGTTGTGTTGTGTTCTATGCTAGTTATAGGTACATGTATTGTGTGTTCTGGTACATCAGGAATAAATGTATGTATGGTGTTGTAAATTGAAGGTAGGTGTATGTTTTTTGTTGTGGAGTGCACCGGATGTAGGAGTATGTATTGTGTTGTGTTCTACACTAGGTGTAGGTGCATGTATTTCATGGCGTTTTATGTCATGTGTGGTTGTATGTGCTGATGCACACTATGTGTACGTTCACATGGTTGAGGAGAAGGTACTGGGTGTTTGTCGGGTGTGGAAACTGATCTGGAGTACGTGCAAAATAAGGAGAAAGGTAGAAGCTAAGGATTGATTAATGATAATTATCAATATTTTATTTCAGTTTATTATGCATGTGATTTATGATTGTAGTCTATGCTTATTACATGTGATCTACGATTCTGATTTATGATGATTACATGTGGTTTATTATTTTTATCTTTGATGGTTGTGTTTTGAGCTAACTTGATGTGATATGTTTATACATGATGATTTGGTCAAAGATGTTTGTTTGACTTGTTGTGACAGGAAGTAAATGTGATTGTAAGTGTACCTTATTGACGAGTTACCAATGAGGTATGATTTGAATTTATTTTGATTCATTTTAAATCTAATGGAGGTTATGTGCTTGGTACAAGAAGCGTGAGAGTTCTATTTTAGGTTGTTGAAACTTACTACAAGAATTAGCAGCAACAGTGAAAGGAATTTGAACAAGAAGCAATATGGTGGTAAAGCACTTCAGGGGAAGGGCCATTGTGGGACACTAAGACCCAATAGTGTCCATTTATTTCCATGAGCATGCTATGTCTAGTACGATGTTGTTGAGGTAGCTATATCGCTTGGTTGTTGACCTTCTGAACCGAGGAAGCCTTGCTAATGGATGGATCGGCCGAGATAGGGGATGTCAGGGAACTTGGAAGTTGAGTTACTCCATGGAAGGGTGTGACTAGATTGCTTGAGGGACTGTGTATCAGAGAATGGAAGGTTGGGGATGGATTTGTTCTAGTCATTAGAATTTCCAAATGGAGTCATATGCACATTGGGGTGTGCCCTATGATAATGAGTTGATAACTATTTGTCGAGAGGACAAGTGGCACAGGATTGAAGTCCTAGACATTGGATACAAATTTCACCTTGCAGTGGATTTTGTACTTCTTGGGAAGTAGGTTAATCTTGGTATTACTTTGAGAGTGGAGGTGTGAGCCTCTCGATTCCCTTTTTGTGGATGCATGCATTGTATCCTTTTTATTTTTTGGTTTAGAAAATGTGCATATGTGTATATGTGTATATCATTGTAAATATTGTATCAAGATGGATTTATAAAGCTCCATTGGTATTATCGTTATTTGATGGTTGAAGCAAATGTGCATGAGTATATGTGGTTATTATTGTCAATACCCTAATCAATTATGTTATAAAGCTCCAGAAAATTGTATGTTTGTCATGTTTTAGTAGATGGTCATTGTAAATACTGCAATGAGCTATGTTATCAAGCTCCAGGGGCAATATATTTTGTTTTGAGTATTTTTATTGGTTATATGTGTCATTGAACACCAAGGACGGTGTTCCCCCAAGGGATAGGGTTTTGTAACAGCCCTAGTTAAAATTCCATGTAAAAATATGTAAGACGACGGTGATTGGACATGTATTCCCAGCTAAATGGTGGGAAAAACATCCTAGTGAGGTGTCACTTCTTTTTATTATGGCTAAGGAAATTGGAAAAGGTAAAGGAAAAGGCTTTGAAAAGGAAAAATGGAGTTTTTGTCACAATTATTTAAGGAAATTAGGAGAAAAGGGAGGTGAAAAGTCACAAGTTGTATGTGAGGAGGAAATAGAAGGAAAATAATGGAAAATGAAGAAAATAGAGGCCTCATTGATAAAAAGGCTTCTAAGGATTAGTGAAAAGGCTTGGTTAGTTGAGTTTTGGAGCTCTCTCTCTCTCTCTCTCTCTCTCTCTCTCTCTCTCTCTCTCTCTCTCTCTCTCTCTCACACACTCTTGTACACTTATAATTTTCTTTGAGAACTTGGAAATGGAGCAAGAAGGGAAAAATAAGGCCAGAGGAAGGAAGGAGAAAGTAGGGAAGACCAAGATCAAGCGGCTACAACAGGATTTTTTGTAGGTATTGATTTGAGTGTGTGATTTCCTTCCTAGATTTGACATGCATGGTATTTCATGTGGTTATTTTCTGTCATGACATGGGTTTTTCCAGGTGTGACAATGTTTTCAGCCTACTCTTGCCATTTTCAGATAACCTTGATGAGATGGGTTATGATACTTCGGTGGAGCTAGATTTCCATATGGATACAAAGCTGAGTGAGGTGGATCTCTAAAATTAAAAACACATGGCTAGTAGTCCTTGAATTGGATTGTGGATCACGGTAAATCCACTGGCTAGTAACCCTTGATTTAGACTGTGTGTTACTGTAAAGCTAGGATTGTGTGCCTTGGTGGGACTAGGAATCCTTATCGCTGAATCAAGGGATATATGGTAAAGAAAAAAAGGTGGATTGCTCTCTGTTGCGACTAGTAGCCTTGAGATGGGATGTATGGTAAATCCTGGAGAGTGGGTCCTGGTTTAGGGCCTAGTGATCCCTACATCAAACTGTAGATTACAGTAAATCCTGAGAGACTAGGAGGCACTAAAATTATTCACCATATAGGTGGAGAAATCTAGTAGAATCCATGCTTGTTTGGTTATTTTTGGTTGCTTATGAGTCCCAAATTCATGCTTGGAATATGGCATGGGGGTGAATTGTTGAAGCGAGATTTGGCTCAACTATTCTATGCTCAGGTGGAACATGGTAGTCCCATATCAAGTCAGATTTTGCATTCATTAATAAGAGGTTATTTCCTTGATATCTTATGTATAAATGTATTGGCTTATATATGGATCCTATGTCTGATGTATCCTTGATATTTTTGTTATTATTATGTTGATTATAAGAATTTATTATGATAATGATGTTGTATTACTTTCCTCATGTTTTGATTGGTAAATGAATGAAAAATGTATCTATGACCTAATAAATGATAAGGCATCTAATGATATATGGGAACAATTCTTCTTAGCAATTCTCAGATAAGTATGACACCCCTATGCTTAGATCTATTGTTTACACTTGTGGATTGCATTGATAACAAGTGTATGACAAAATATCAGTTCCAGTTGGGGATGGTCAGGCCCATTCCAAGAGTTAGTTTTTAGTTTATTAGTATTTTCATCATGTGTTTAATGGATTCTGGAAGTTAAAACAAGTTTTGGGAATTGGCTAGAATTCTATGCTTGAAAAGTGCCCTAAATTCCTCGGACTCTAGCACAGGTCTGCTAGAAGTAGTCTTTGGACACAAGAATGAAAGCTTGAGGGAGCATTTGGCACTCCCTGGCCGCTGGAATACCCATAGAATGGGAGTATACAGAGGTATAAAAACTCAATGGGACCCAGGGGCTGGTTAGCAGAAAGGTTGGGATGGTTCCTAGGGGTCCTAATGTTAATAATGAAGGTATGTATGTTGTGTTTTCGTCAGTTCCACTTCCTTAATGTGAATTAGGAGGTCGAATCATATCATAGTAACTTATTATCACATGTTTACCTTGGTTTTTTGGGTACTTAGGTAGATGTGCGAGGAGGGTTTTACTTTTTTCCATTATTCAAAAGAATTTGGTAGAGGAAGACCACCTAAAAAAACATGACAGGAGATCAATGTCCTGAGGTGGAATTTGTGTAGGAGAGTTATGGGATACAAAGAAATATGCTTCTAAAATTATAACCAGTGGGAGAGAAATACTCATTATAACCCACGAAATTGAGGAGGACACTGCTTTCTGGATTTAGGATAAGAATTCTTAAAGTTTGCTTTATTCTTTCTCTGATAGAGAGAAGTAGAGATCACAAATAACTAGTTGTAAAATCTAGCTTATGGTTGGGAGAATCGAGAGAGTACTTAGTACATTCCTAGGAAGAAATTTAGATAAGTCTTATTTCATTACAAAACTGTTATTGAATAGTTAGGTTTTGGAAAAGTTTGGAAAGGAAAACAAAAAACATAATTATTTTGAGAAAATAGGTTAAGGAACCTAAATTTCTTTTTGGATATTGGTTATAATGTTATGGTTGTGTCACCTACGGCTTTGTATGTGCTAGAATTTTTACATGTATTTATAACTCATAACAAGGGGATGGAAAGATAATAACTATAGCATAATTTTAATAGTTTTGACAGAAGTGGTCAATGAACAGGCAAGGTAAACCCTAAACTGGGAAATTCCTAAGAATAAATTATTGGTTGGAAGGAACCAAAAATGTGAATGTAGGTAATTTCTATATTTAATATGAAGTTATTATACCTAAGCCCATTTGTATGATCTAGTTTTTACCTTAGAAGAACAGATTGGTGATAACGAAGAGATACTATGTATTAGTATTATACATAGATATATAACCTTATATTTATATAGGGTAGGGTTAAAATGGTGAGATATGTTAGTTTCCTTAATATTCCTATAGGTAATGGTTTTGTCTACATATCCAAGTGGAAACAGTGCTAAGATCAAGGATAATTGGGACACATAATGAATTGAAAGATCCCATGACATATTCCACGAAGACATTTTGGCCTAAAGATTATGGAAAGAAAATGTAGCATGTACATATACTTTCATATATATATATTTATATATTAAATATATTATATTATATCATAATATATATATATAATATATATAGTATATATTTATATGATATATATATACTATAGTCATATATATATATATATATATATATACTTAATCTCTATATCTTATATTAATAGTATATATATATATATATATATATATAATATTCAGTAATATGGAAATAAAGTAAATGTAACCTCACCTTCCTACAAGAACATTTAACTTGAATAATTTGTTAATTTTGATGAATATCTATAATTGTTATATAGTTCACCACATAAGGTATTTTAAAAACAATTCCATAGACTGTAATAAACCACTATAATAATTGTGAAAAATATATCTATATTTTAGAATCTTGGAAAAACTTTCAAGGAAAAAAATATATATCCCAAGGGTTTCATAAATTATAAACAATAGTATATTTGTGGAAGAAAATTATATCCATATAAGTTGACAAAATTATTAACACAATATTAACATTATTTACACACGTGGCTATCAAATCAAGACCAAGAACTAGTTGAATGGAATTTTAAGAAACTCCTTATACTAATCAATGAAGAGAAAGTTGAGAACATAAATTTGAGAAATTATTTTAAAGTTATATATATATATATATATATATAGCCATTATTAGTGGAAATTGTAACTGTCAGGTCTGAACTGACATATACAATAAGCATGCAAGATTAAAATATCTATATACATCTGGAAGCATCCTAAAAGCTCAAGAACAATAGAGTACTCACTAAACAATTTATTTTTCCTCCTATTAAAATCATAAACACAAAAAGAAACCTTGGAATGTTTTGGCCACCATGGTCAAGTACCCAAGAGGAGAGTAAAAAATATGTAAGAACCTAGGTAATATGCAAGTTGTGAGGAAGTGCCATAGGAAATAAAATATAAGAGGCAGCTTCACCTAGGGTAATTAGCCCTGAGAGGACATACCTATGAGGGAGGAGGAGAAATAAATTAGAATTCTTGGAAAGGGGCTAGAAGATAACCTTTAGGAAAGAAAAGAGAAATTCAAATCAAAACATTACCTTTCATGGAGAAGGTCATGGCACAAAAACCTTAGTCCTGAGGCCATGAATTGAAAATGGTTAGAAGATAGAAATTATTTAAGAATTCATCCTAGGGTTGCTACAAAAGAACAAGGATTTTATTTACAAAAATTATTTACCTATACAAGGAAGGGTGGCCACTTCTTGTTGGTTATTCAAGCAAGAAAAGATTGTGGCAGGAGAGACCTTTGTCATACTATCCACCTTGGCAAAAAAACTAAATAAAATTAATTATAAAGATAAAATGTAACCCCGTAGAGTTATCTGAAGGGAAATTGCAAAAGTGCATACATGCATTAAAGCAATGTGTATATTATCCATTACTGGTTGCTCAGAGAAAAAAAAAAGGACCCTGAGGAATACATTGCTCATGTAATTGTAGCCAGAGTTCATAAAAACGTTATTAGAGGCTGGAACATTCAAAATACAAGGATTTGACATTCTAATAAAACAAAAGACCTTGTATACATGGAATCAAATAAATTCTAAGCTTCAAAGCTCTCTATCAAGCCTTGACTGTGAAAATGAGAGTTGGAATGATGGGAGGCCATGCGTAGTTATTGAAAACTAACCCTAAATGACCTCTAGTGTAGATATTAGACCTAACACATATGGACCATCATGGTTAACACACATCACAAGGAAGGTGGTAATTGCTTACATATACACTCACTTGAAAATCACATCGCTAATGGTATACATACCACCCCATCAGAGCATACCTCGATATTGCTAATACAATATAAATAGAAACTTCAGAGCAGTAAACATAACTTCAAGAACAAGAAATGCGAACAAAGGCATATTCCAACATAATTTATCAATCTTATATATACATATATGAACCCTTTACATCATGGAAGACCTTGTGAAGGGTTGATATATCTATGTTGAGATATATTAGTACTATTATTCCCATTAGTAATTTGAATAATGTAATTACATTCCATCGAAACTTAAGATCTCTTGTAACCATGAGACATGGTAATTGTGTCTTAGGTATAGAGAGTGAAGTCTTTATACTAGCATACATTGTCTACAAGGTTAATAATATTGTTATTTAAATATATATAGAAAAGAGAGGAATGGATTTATGTTATTGATACCATAAGAAACATACCCATAAAGTTATGAAAGAAAAATATAATAAATACAATGAGTAAATGTCCATCATAGAGATGTGATAATTTGACCTAGACATTGACTCTAGTGGAAATTCATGATAGGGAGAAAAGAGCCCAATGTTTCATTTGATATGCAAGTAAATGTAAAAGGATTATCATTCCTTTATTTATTTTTGCAAGAAATATATTATGACATCATAAGACTTCACATGTGTATATGTACCTTTTGGATTATTCATAAAAAAAGTGCATGTCCTCTTGCTCTTTTATAATGAAATAATAATAATACATGAGGGGTATTACAAATGGAAGGCATTAGAATATTGTGACTCCCTGTAGATATCAAGAGGTGGCATCCTCACTCTCTACATATTACTCATTATGATAATATTCACAAGTAGTTAATCAAGATCAAATATATCAAGCTCTTCCGACCTAATCGACACAAAAAATTATGAATGCAAGTCCAATCAACATGGTGTCTTAGCACTACTTTCACCTTCCACAAGAAACCCTAAACTTTCTCTTCTTATTGAAAGATTTAAGAAAAGGTACTAGTTATTGCAGTGTATAATCCCATCAAAGAAACTAAAGGACTTCATAGAAAGAATAAATTAATTTTTTTTCTTAATAATATAAAAATATAACTCTCAAATTGTAATTTTATTTATACTTCACTTTGGAAGATAAAACAATTGAAAAAAGTATAAAATAGAAGATGACACTAACATAATGTTTCTTAGAGTTCATGTCTAAAATGGGACTCCTCAGGAATATTATAAAATAATAGTGGAAATAATAAAATAAGATTAGATTACATCGTTAAATTTTAGAGGGAAAAAAAGAGAAAATTATTTTTTTAACTTGTGTTTTCAACTTATCTCCATACGATTTTACTCAAATTTCAAGTGGGGGCACACGTTGGATGCATAATTTAATTCTTCATCTGAGGAATACCCATGTTTAATACTTTCGATGGACCCAGCTATAGGGAAAATGATAAATACATGATAAATACATGATAAAATGTTATTGGAATCATGTTTTTCAAGTATTTCTCATTTTTCATGTAGAAGGGTCCTTCGAAAGTATGTAACATGGATACTCCTTGGATGAGGAATTAAATTTCACATCCAATGAGTTCTCTTTCTCAAAGTTTGAGTAAATCCCTAGGGAGATAAGTTGAAATATGATTGAAAAAACTAGGTTTTTATTATTTTAACTTTTTTAATCTTTCTACCTTTTTACTTCAAAAATAGTGAATCATCCCACATAGTTGACATCATCATTGTGAATCCTATTGGCTTTTATAAACTTAACTTTAGTTGTAAAATTTTGACTTGAGGACCATTTTTTACCTCGAAATTTCCCTAATGGGAAGGTTCATATTCTTGGCCAAACGTGTGTTTGCCAACCATTGCCAATTAAAAAATAAAAAAATTTAAATTCAAAAAAAATATAAAGGATTAAAATTTCTATGATCTGAAGGACACATTTACTTAGACACTGGATCTACAACATTGATTGTTGCAAACACGACACTGAATACAATGGGATAAAAACATGGGTTCTCATAAACCTGGAGGTGATTGATTGGATTTTGCGCATGTGATTATACACTAACAATATTCTTAATGGGTTTGCAGGATTTTCACAATGATTGAGTTGCGAGAGTGAGAACATAATGTCTATGATGAAGTTGCACTGTTAGATGCATGGGCTATGAGAGCACTTAGAAACTATAGACTCTTGAATTTTTCAACATCCAATATATGAGAGGGAAACCTATGCTTCTAGAGATGATTACCTTTTATTGGGATCCTCAGGATAAACACTTTAAAATATAGTGACATGAGCCAAAAATTGAGGTAGAGGATATATACTTCCTTATGAGCTTATCGAGGAGACAAGCCCCAGTAAGAGTACTCAGAGGAAGGTTGGTTGGGGATAGATCCATAGAGTCATGGATGGCAATGTATTTCCATCCCACTACCCAAAACATATATATGAGAATATCTCTATAAAAGAAGTGACAAACTTATATAGATTCCTTACGTTAAGTGGACATAGCAATTCGATGTTGAATCCTACATTGTTAAGTTGGTTCAAGGGATTGCTCATAAACTTGAAGGATCAACTGAGGAAATGTGGAACAGGGAAACAAAGTATGTTTTGACATGGTAGCATCATAGTACCATCCTTATTTGAGAGAGTACCAATATTGTGACCATAGGTTTTACTATCATTTTCAGAGAGATCATCCCTGCAAATGGATAGGTGGATTAAATTTCTATCCATGTTAGGGAGAAAAATAGTTATTCAAGCATATGACAAGGATTAATTTATATGGTTAGACATGTAGTTTATTTGGATTGATGATTATGGATATGAATGAGTAGACTTTTTTCGCGGCCTTGTCCTAATATTTCCCCATGGGAAGCAATAGGGTTGGTTGGGTAAGTGAATTTTTTTCTAAGTTTTTTTATGTTTTTGATGGTATAGAGTACTAATCATTAACATTCCTGGATGACACAAATGTCTCTCCATATATACCCAAGGGTGGATCTCCTTATGAATGTCAAGGAGTAGCAAGAGTTGGGTAGCCACAGGTCTCTCAAGAGGAGATAAACAAGGAATAAGACTTTGACTATAATGAGTTAATGCAAGTGTAGTAAAAATTGGAGGGGTTGACAATGGGAGTACTACTGACCTGACTGGATGAGGTTTCAAGATACATGTAGTGCCACACTGTTGGAATGCCTAGAAGAATGAAACGAGTTCCTCACTCAGTGGACAAGATGGTAGTGTGTGTAGCAAACATACCATGACATTCATGATCAATAGTTTTAGGATCTCGCTATTTACCCCATTGGAGAATTTTGTATATGGACATGACTGTTGACCTAACTAGCTTATGAGCTAGGCCTATGAGCCCAATTTATTACTATACTATTTTTGATATCATGATGATGTAAGTGTTGACAGTGTTGGAAACTACCAACATACATGGGGTCTCCTCGATATGAAGTCCCAACTAGACCTCACAACATTTAGAGTAGGAGCTCCATATCGAAAATAGTATCTTCCATATTCATAATTATTTTCTTTGGGTGCTATTAACAACATAATAGAGTATGCATGTCCTTTGAAAATGAGCAAGTAATTTAACCTTGTGAAGTATTCAATTACAATGTGTGTAAAATTTCTTTCATGGAAGGGAAAGAGAGACCTAATCTACAAGAAAATTAATAGTACTTTCCTAATAAAGAAACACACATATTTCTAAAAGAATCCTTAATTATCTTGAGAAATAGTTCACAAAGAAATAATGATCATGAAAGAAAGAGACACATAATTCAAAGATGCATATTAAAGCCAACAAAATAGTTCATTTGGATTAGTATGTATAAACACAAATATACACAAAAAATGGAAATAGTAGTCTTACAACATTCAAGTTATATGCATGAAAGTGCATGAATCTAAGCACTGCAAGGAAAATACCTTCTAACAGAGGTTATAAAGGAGGGTTTTAGCATTATAAAATTAGAAAAAATAGTCTAAAAAAAATCTACTAAAACATTTTTTCGGGATAACGGATGTTGTAGTAGAGGTTTTAACGAAACTTCATCACAAATGGAAACGTTTGGGTACCCAAAGGTTCCAGCGAATGTTTTTTTTTTGTAGTGTACTTAATGGAACATGTAGCACCGATGTGCTACATATATAAAATAACATGGCATCATACATAACCAAAAGCACCTAGGCATTGGATGCAAGGAATATCAATGCACAATATATACCACATCAGTGCTAATTGATAAAAGAGCCTCAGGGCATTCTTCGAAGGAATGAAATTGAGGCACACAAAAAATAATTGTCCTGTCAGTGCTTTTTTTTTAACTTGTAGCACCGATGCATATCATTTGTACAAATCTCCCAGTGCATTAGTTATACAAAAGGACCAGTGTTGTTCTTTTTCATAATGCATCAGGATGGAAATAATATTTTGTAGGTCTCGGTAGTTAGTTATATGAAAAAATTGTGCGTTAAGAATTAAAATGCACCGAGGCACTAATTTCAAACATGACCAGTGATTTAAGAGATAAACACGTTGATGCTCTTATTTTCTTAAAAGGCACTGGGCATGCAAAAATATGTCATCGTGGTTCTTTTATATAACATAATGAACCAATGCATTTTCGTGTTATAGAAGAACTAGTTTTTCAAATGAGATTTTGTCTTTTTTGGAAACATTAACCCATGATAGTGCAATTATTGTAATTTTTTAAATCCATTATTCATCGAAAAATCGACATATATCTTATGACAATATTCATATAAATTAAAATTTGATTATTGCATTTTTATATGATGTTTGTATTAATTTTTTATATGATTATATTTCACATTTATTCATTATAATATTTAATCATCCATATATTTAATCAGTGGCATAACATTTCACATCAACATTGCATAACAAAATAGAATAGATTATAATGTATTTTATTATATATCAATTAGAGGCGACTTGTGATACAAAATGAGGTTGCTATTTGTAACCCCTTGTATCTCAATCGAGAGACTATGCCCATTAAATTAAACAAAATGTTTGATCTTCAAAGATAATTATCTCAAATAATAAATAGGTTTTGTTGATATCCAAATCGATCATTATTCATCGCTTGAACTATTATTAGTGCTTGAGCTACTTCCATGACTTGATTTATTTGGAGGAATTTTTTTATTGCATTGATTATTTTCTTCTTCTTCGTCTTGTAGTTCCATCTACAAATATAAAAACAAAGTGTAATGAGTGTATCTATGTTGGTGAGAATAATGAAAATTGAAATAAATAATATACATCAATGTAGATTGAATAACAATGTACCATAGCAATAAGTGAATCATAAAATGTGCACATGGTTTCAAAATCAACTCTCATGCTTTGTTGCAACCATTCTTTTGTTCGTGTAGTTCCATACTTTGTTTCTTGCATTCTTAAACCTAATTATAAATCATAGATTTAATATAAATTACATTTTTGTTCTATTAATTATAAAATTAGAGAAATTAAATAACATAGATAATTACAAATTCCATAATTAATTTTTGATATGCCAACATATACACACAACCCTTATTTAACCCAATGTCAATAAATTCTTTTGATGGCTCTTCCTTTTATGTTAGCACCTATTTGAAGACATTCAAGTATGGTGGTTGTAAGGAAACTTAAAATATACAAAAATGAAACATTGAGTTGTTATAAGGAAATATTAATAATTACACACAAGTTTTGGAATCAAACTTTTCTTCCTTTTCGTCCTCTTTTATGTCTTCAATGAATTCCATCTTGTTTTCTTTTCTGCAAGAAATTCTTGAAAGAAAATATTTAATGCGAAATTAACTTTTTATATGTAAAAAATCAATAATGATTACATACACTTGAAGCACATTGTTGTTGAGATGGCTCCTTTTGTGATGAAATTATGTCCATTTCTTTGATCATCTCCTTATACACCTTTTTGGACATTCCTACTAGAATTTTTCTCATATCACCGAATTGATCATTTGAGAATTCCATAATTTTTTTTTAAAAAAGGTAACAAACTATCTTTATAATGATATATGAAAAATAAATATAATAAAAGTGACATGAATAAATGAATGGTTTGTAGTCATATATACATATAATTCTAGAAATTCATTTTATACAATTAGCAATATTACCTTTCGAATGATTATTTTTTGTTGTTGTATGTTTTTTCTATTGCAACCCTGACATGTCTCATTGACCATTTCTCTAGAAACACTTCCTCTAGTTTAGATATAATTTTGTTTTAGAATCATTAGATTAATTTTTGTATGATAGGTGCAAAGTACATCTATAAGTTCATTCCACTAGATCCCTCATAGTTTTGTAAAAATTCCCCCCGTTCATTAACCTCCAGCACCACTGTAGATGAGCTAAGGACCAATTCGTTGTCCTTTACATGTTCTTTATTTTTTCTTATCTTAGAACAACATTGAACTTTTTGTTCATCGTTTCAGCCTATTGAACATTAAACATATATGGATTAACATATTGTTTGAAACATGTTATCTAATATTCTTAAGTATATTATTAATGAAAAAAAAATTGTATTAAATAGTATTCTTTTATTCACCTAATTCATCATTCTGTAATTTTTTGGGGAAGATTTTACGCTATTCTACACTTAGATTAGAAATAATCTTATTGACCTTGTTCAATTTGTGTGTCTACATGACACACACAACCAATATATATTATTTAAACTTCTATATAGGTAAAATATATTAATTTTGTAAAGAATTTATAAAGAACATACCTTCTCTGATTTTTTTTATGTACTATTATTGTGTCGATTAATATTTTTGTTACTTGAGACCTTCTGAGACATTTTTTATCAATATACAACTTGAATCATTTAATATAGAAGCCATTAAATATATTTTACAAATAAATCAAATGTTTTTCAGCCAAAAAAACTTTAGTAACTAGTGTGTTTATTTTAATAAACATGCTAGTGTGTTTAGAAAACTAAACACACCAGGCATTTAATTGTTCAACACTATCATGGAAGATTGAAATTTTAAAGTACTTTTAAATTAGTATGGTGTTATTTGTAAGGATAAATTCACAAAATTGATTTAATTGTGCAATTTCAAAGAGGCATGCTGGTACATTAGGAGTAATGATTAATATACGAGACAAAATAAAGAGTGTTATAATACACCAGTGTGTTGTATTACACAAGGAGCACCGGTGCGTTATATGAAAAAGGGTGCACTGCGAAATATATTACCTTTTTTTTTTAATAAAGAGGGCTAACAGGATTTGGATCTAATTCAATAATTGATTCCCCTACTTTACATGGCAAATTCCCTATATATAATAAGTACATAAAATTGTTAAATTTGAAATGCCTAAATTGAAAAACCCTAATTGTGAA
>APFE030747781.1:6901-24153 GCA_000404065.3 Pinus taeda | reverse complement strand
AAAAAAAAAAAAAAAAATTTCTCCACACATCAGTGTATTTCGTAGTCAAGTACATAAACATTGTCGGGGTGCCAAATTTTTTCGACACATGGACACAATACATTTTTTTTATATTCAAAATACTGAAACAATGTGTTTTGTTTTTTTCATGCTACAATGTGATTTTAAACTTAACCGAATATTAATCCGGATCTTAATTCATTACAAATCAATCTTTTACAAAACCTTGCACAAATAAGATATTGACTTTAAACTTAACCAGATATTAATCTTATTCTTTATTCATTAAGATATTGAACCTTGCACAAATAAGATATTGACTTTAAACTTAGCCAGATATTAATCTTATTCTTAATTCATTAAGATATTGATTTTAAACTTACCCGGATATTGATCTTAATCTTAATTCATACGAGTCAACCTCTTACAAAACCTTGCAATGTTGACATCGGAGGTCACTGATAAATTCAGGAAAAGTTTGCAATGTTGCCATCGGAGGTCACTGATAAATTCAGGAAAAGTTTGTAATGTTGACACTGGAGGTCACTGATAAATTAAGGAAAAGGTGGGGCTGAATGATTGCTTTATCAGCAAAACCTTGTAATGTTAACACTGGAGGTCACTGATAAATTAAGGAAAAGGTGGAGCTCAGCAATCAATTACGTCATCATCTTCATTTATCTGAAGAACGGAGGGAACTTGAAGCCTCCTATATCTATATATTTAAAGGCGTCAATGCTCTAATTGTTATAAGAGAAACAAGTTGGTTGAATTCATTTTTATGTTTTAAAAATGGGAAATAGGTGTGAAGTAGTGTTGTATTTTTTCGAAATGCATCGGTGTGTTTTTGTAAAAAAAAACTAATATGATAACATACTTTTTTTGGGAATGCTGGAAACTAGTGTGGCTAATATTTGAGTGCCCCAATGTTGTTAACTTTTAACCGCACTCATGTACTTTGTTTTGATAAGCACACCGATTGGATTTAAAAGCTATATGAAATTTTAATTTCACATAGTATACATTTTCCATTTAAAGTTGTCTTATTCTTAAAAAATGGTTTGAAAACTATATTGAAATTTAGATTATGGTTATATGGTTGTCGTGATTAATTTTGGATATGCAAAAAAAAAATATTTCTGATTTTTCTCAAATGCGGGGACAAAATCTCAACAATATCAAATGGCCAATTCTTCAAATTCCAGCTTGTTCCAAATTGTTGTTCAAATTCCTTCTCGAAGTTCTCTCTTTCCATCTTAAGTTCATATTTTATTTATATTTCAATTATCTCATTCATTTTTTTTTAATCCATGCAATTGGAATAAAAATGTATCCAAATTTGTAGGAACTTAATATAGAATCGAGTTTAGATGTAGAAAATATTACTCCATATTTTCAAAAATGTTGGAATCTCTTATCAGTAGCAGCATATCGCAAGCTATTGGTAGATGAAAATTGAAAGCCTCTTCACCCTACCAATTGGAATATGACATCTTCCATCCATAATCCTAGATCAACAATGGTAAATTGTTTGGCATAATGTAACTTCAACAAACCAATTGCATTGACGTGCTTACTAATATCATTGATATTGTATAATGACATTCAATATTTTTTGAAATTAGTATTATAGTGATGATGATAAACCCACCTACCATCTCCTGGAGCACCCCACTACAATGTCAACTCAGGATAAGGTTGTATTAAGAGTAGGAATCAAAGAGGAAGCATAAAAGGAATGGCTAAATCAACCACCTATTCAATTCTCACTATGTTCAGATTCACCAATTAGGAATGACTACAAAAATAGTAGTTCTTGATCACAAGTTGAAAATGGAAGCAATCAAATGGAGGTCAGTATGAGTGATTACTTATGGTATACGATTTCCATGGTGTAAATTTTGTTAGACCCTTTTCCTAATGATGAGCTAGGGGATGATACTCATATCATTGATACCTTATTTGAAACCCAGAAATCTACTTCCACCACCCCTCTCATTGTACCTCACATCAATGCAAAGTATAGAGAGTTGAGCACAATTATGTTGTTGTACAATGAGAAAGGAAATTTTGATACGTCGAATTCATGTTTCTCAGCAATATTGAGGTAATTGACCTACATGATCGATCAAGTTCCTTATATTTTTGTACTGAATGAAATTTAAGAATGGTCGATTTTATGAATTTTACATATTGATATTATACAATTATATTACCCACCAATTACAGGATATTCAAATATATTGTTCTTTGGAGTAATAATGTCTTATCGGGTAGCTACGAAGAGGTAAAGCAATTGTTGAAAATGCTGGGTGTCGAGTACGTATCATATCATGCATGTCTGAATGATTGTATTCTATAGAGAAGAGAATATGTAGAAAAAGAGATATGTCTAAAATGTCGTAATGAAAGGTACCTTATTTAAAAAAAAGGGGTAAATCACATGTTCCTCCTCATAAAATATTGAGGCACATATCTATAATCCCAAGGATTGAAAGGCTCTTTTGTTGCAAATAATTAACTATGATGCAAGGATGGCATGCCTAACACAGAAGTGAGTTAGGATTTATGTGAATCCCAACAAATTCAATAGCCATGAAGCATATAAAGGATACATGGCCTCCAAAATTAATGGATGAAGTACGAAGTCTATGACTCAGCATATCCATGGACGAAATCAACCCATACTACCTCAAAAACACTAACTATTATGTTTGGCTTGTAGTTGTGGTTAATAAAAATATCCCCCCATGGTTGTTTATGAAGAATGAACATCTTATGTTTGCTCTCATAGCCCCTGGTAGAAGACAATTGAAGAATATAGATTTCTAATTACAACCATTGGTATATCAAGCGAAGGAATTATGGAAATGGATGCATGTGTATGATGTATTAAGACACATCACAACATAGAGGAGTTTTTTGTTGGATGGAATATCTGCTTACACCATGCATGATTATCCTGACTTAGGAGTTTTATTTGGTAAATTACGTTCTTACTTATTTGTTTAGTAACAATATTGTTTTGCATATTATTTTAATTCATTGCAATGGTTCGTATCTTCATGCTTTCTAACATGCTGCCTTGTATACAATAATTCCACAGATCGTGTAGCAAAAGAGTATCATGAATGTAAATGTTGTGGACCTTATCTGAAGGCTAGGTGGTACGACCACCTATGAAAGTCAATTTGTGGTTTCTCTAGTGTACCCCTCTGAGAACAATGCCCTTATAGAAGAGAAACATCCTCACTGGCTAGTAGCACCAATGCCTCAAGAGAAATATTTACTGGAAACCTCTCCAAAAGTAAATTAAAAAACTCAAAAGAAAAATGGAATGCCTCCCTACCATGTCTCAATGCATGAAATCTATCTAAATCCATGCAAGACTGCCTCAATAAAATAGCAGATCATTCCATGCAATGTGGCACCTAAATAAAACAAGCAAAATAATATAAAAGAGGGAAACTATTGAACTACCCATCACTACTAGTGTGTGGAATTGCGGTGACTATTAATGAGAGGTGCCTAACCTGCTCCATAGAAAAATAAGAAATTTGTAGTTGTCCACCACAAACATGAAAATCAGATGGATGGACCACATGAGGCCCTACGTATCTCTGAGTGTATGTAATTTAAATCTCAATTGAAAAACCACAGGGGACATCAGGGAAGTTGGGAAAATCCTCTCCTCTCTTCGATAGGTTAGTGATAAAGTATACATCCTCCTACGTGGGCCTATACCACGCCCTAGTACTAACATGGAAAGCCTTCTCCTAGACACTCCATCAATGAATCAGATGGAGCAATAAGACATAGTGCACCTTCAGGGATGTAGCCTCCCTATAATACTTAAGGAGGCCTACATTCCTCAAAAACACTAGGGTCACTAAAATAATAGGGTGAGGTTATAAATCCTTCTCCCTCTCTCTGGTCTACCATGTTTAGACCACATTGTATGGTCTGCCTGCTGCTCCTACTTTTCCTAATGGTCCCTCTACTGACGTCTCTGCTACATGATTAACATATAAAATACATCAACCTCATACATAAAATACAATTTTTTTATTAAATGAAAATGTATTTATAAATATGGAAACATAAATTCCAATTAAAAAAAAGAAAAAAATTCACCAGTGCACTCAAAACACAATTGTAAACTGACGCTAGTGTGTTATTAATTATACCCGCATGGATATTGGTGCACACATATGTATGACACACCATTGTTGGTTCACAATTTAACTATTGATAGCAGCACAGAAAACTTGTGCACTAGTACACAAGGATAACCTCTTCGCACCGGTACGAAATGTTTAGTTTATCGAACACATCGAGTTACGACTATAGTTTTAAAAATTAAGTTTGTGGTGTGTTTGGTAAATATAAATCCACCAGCAATGACGCATTGATGTAAAATATGCCGTACCATTCCTAGTGCATTTTCGATTACAAAATGCATCACAACAACGATGGTGTGTTATGTTCACAGACCGAATTGCAATGCACCTTGTAAATTTACAAGGTGCATAGCTATTAGTGCAAGCCAAATGTATAGAATGCACCGTGTGGTGAATTTTTTATTTTTTATCTTTAAAACGGAAAATTTAGGCTAATTTACAATTCTAATCCATTAAAAAATTAAATTACAAAAAAACATAGACATTAATTATACATTTGGTCATTGAGAGGCATTATGGACACATAATGGATAAAAACAATTTTAAGGAATGTTTGAAAAGTCCAAAAACTCAAATAGTGAGTATGGTAGGTAACGATGGTAAGAAAGAGAAGCACCAATGTCAGGGTGCTTACATGTGGCATGAGTGGCACTGGTGTCTTAGAGCTCTCCCGAACTGTAAATTGTAAAAATGTAAATTATGGTCGAGAGGGTTTTTTATTTAACCCTCCTATAGTGTATTTCTGAGAAATGCACCAGTACATGATATATCCAAAAGCACCACATTATTTTTAATTAAAAAATATCATGGTACTTTTTTCAAGATGCCCTGGGGCATTACTCTATACGTACCATACCGGTGCTATGTTTTTACTATAGCACTGCTATATTTTTAGAAATTAAAAATTGCCTAACAGTGCTCTTTAGAAGATGCCTGGGGGTGTTTTGTTAACCTTACCACACAGGGGCATTGTTGGAAAATAGCACCACATTTCTTTGAAATTTAAAACTATAGTGGTGCTTCTTACTAGTATACATTGGGATGTTTTACTATGTGAAGGGCACCGATGCTGTTGACTATTCAAGCACCTATGTGTTATGTTATTCAGGACACCGTCTTTTTTATTTTATAAAAATAATTTTTTGATAATGGATAATGTTATATTCAACACCAGTGCTTGTATTGATAGTAAAGCACTAGTGCATTTGAATATTTTATACGCACCATCCAAAAAACATTCACCAAAACATATGCCCGCCCACCTCCACTATTGACCTACACTACAAAAGGATTTTTGGGCTATTTTTATAGTCGATTCTGCAAAAAACTTGACTATAATTTATTTTCCTTGTAGTGGAGAGATTCAAAACATTGAGTTAAAGTCCCAAGATACACCATTACAACGATACACTAGTAGTGTTAGCTTAGTGGGTCCTGACCCAGGTTCAGAGTTAGTTGTGCCAAACAAATCCCTACGCTACTGGCCCTTTCGACATTAAGCCATGGTGTGTGGACTGAAGCCTCACCCGAAGCAGTATGGGGGGATAATGGAACCAAGCTTCCACACCCATAAATCAATGTGATGTCCTTTTGTGACCTAGGTCTTCCTCTGTGCAGATCGATAATCCTTTATGGCTTATCAATGAACTTTCCTTAATCAACCTCTAGACCTTTGCAAAGGTCTATGACTACCTTTTTCAGACCCTGAATAGGTCAATTAGCTACTTACGCACACCATAGGTTACTCTTAGACCATTATTTTCTCATATCTACTTAAGTGTTTTATAGCTTTAACAAAATGCGTTATAAGCTTCGCATTATCACTTAACATTAACTGCATTTAGATAACAATGTAGATCAAGTAAAGTCACACCTCAATACATCATTATTTTGATAAAACCATTATTCATCACAACATAAATTACATTCATACATAATAGAAGTTAATAGATAAAACACATGAATTTCTGCAACAATCTTCTTTATTGATATCCAGTTAAGCTTATCGACTCAAGACTTTCCTGTGTGCTCAACTGAAGGGGTCTATACACTCAGCTGCAAACACTACTCTAGGCCTCTATACACTCAGCTGTAGAGCTTTCCTTCTTACTCTCCTACACTAACTCTCTAGACTCTTTTTTTCATACCCATAGACAACTTCAATTTCTTCCTGTAGACGTCCCTGAGACACACCTATTTATACAATACCATGGTCCATGGACCATGGGTAGATCTTTAAAATCTGACTCTAGTTACATAAAAGAAGGGTAAAACCATTTTTGATTCTTTAACTAACTATGTTCTTCATGACCATAATTTACGGAGACTTTACATCTTTTAAAATCAAAACTTGGGATTTTGCCCCAAAACTAACCCAGGGGACTCCATGCCAATAGGCCCCCAACACAAAGATCGTGACTCAACCTTGAGTCACTCAGCTAGCATGGAGATATTGTTGTGAAGATCCCCCAACTCGACATGCACCACGGCTACTTCAGCTGCACTAGGCGTGACTACCTACTTTGTGTGTTAGACCAACTGTTATATTGTTGGTCCTTCACTATCCTACTTGATCCTTTGCTATGTAAGTTGTAGGTTTTCCAACGTATCCTGTATGTTGGCAGATACTTGGTAGGATTCTTCCAACTAAGGATCCAACAACACCTTAATGATTGCCTCTTTTTTCTGCATGGCTTCCACTTGTGCAAGAATTTTCTTCCCCTCCTACAACTTGGAGAGATGCTACACTATAGCCATTGTGCATGTCATCGCCTGCACTTCATCGTACTATTGCTGAAGCTCGCAGGTCTCTGTTTTTAGTCTATACATGTTGGGATCTTCCTGCAGGGTTATCACTACTTCCATGGTCTGCTCAAACAACATTGTGCAGTCCACAACTGCAACATCCATAGTGGTTATTTCATCCTTAACAAGAGCTTCACATTGTTCCGTAACTTCTGGCATGGTCAAAGGCTATGGCCTGAGCTCCAGTTCTGTGATTTTCAGGATGAGCTCGAACTGAACTTGAGCCACCTCTATCTCAGCATCACGGACACTAGCTACAAGTTTCCTAATCTTGGCCTCAAGCGGTGCCTCCTCAGGTATGTGCAACTCTAGCACTGTCTTGCATGGCTCTGCCACCGCAGCCGTGAGTTGGGCGCTCTGCCCCAGGATTTTTTCCTTTGCCTTCAGGGCCTATGTCTTCTCGGTAAACATTTTTTCAATGTTCACCCAAAATTCGTTGATTAAGCTGCTCCTCCACTATTAACTCTATTGTCACACCTGTCTGTAGTGTGTGAAGGTACTTGTTGGGGAGTGCTGCGAGGTTGCGGCCGACGTTCTTCAAAGTACTCACGATGACCTTGTCATCGATTGATTCTACACACAAAGAACCTTTTGGTAGTGTGACTTCCTAAAGATCGACTGATCAAACCATCTCTATAGCCTGACTAGTCCCTGGTGACAAGCTCATCTATGCGACGCTCACCTACCCTGCGCCTACCTGTATCCTACTGGTCTGGACCTTTACCTCATGTAGATCCTTCTGAAGAGTGCCTAGCGACTGTAGGTGCTTTTGTTTGAACGACTGCAATATTTCTACTTTGGTGTCACACACTTTATCTTTGATCTCATCGAGATCACCTTCTATGGGCGTAGTGGGATCGAGCGGTGGCTTGGTTTCTTTTGACTTTTTCTAGGGACCCTCATTTTGTTGTTCCATGTACGTCTTCACCTGGAATGAAGTGCTCTGTTCTTCATCTCTGCCACCTTCCTGCTCTCACTGTTCTTCTTCCTTAGTCTAGGGAAGAGGGGATTCACCACTCCCTCAGAGTCATGTTGTTCCTGTTTGGCCTGCTACTTTGAATTGCACTCCTTTTCCAGTCAAGCCTTTTCCTCGAATTCCTTCCTTTGATTCTCGGCCTACTACTGGACCACCTACTTTGGTGCTTCCTTCTTATTTTTCTCCATGAAACTCCCTATGCCTTTGCTAGTGCCTGCGGCCAAATCGGATGGTGAATGGCAGTCTACCAGTTAGCGCTTCAAAACCTCTTGAATGGCATCATCTGTTGCAAGATAAGGCAAACGAAACCACTTCTACAGCGGATCCTTTCACACCATAATATACACACAGTGGAAGCCTACCTTAAACTCCACATGCTCTGATAACTACTCAAACATAGTTGGGGACAACTGTGGCTTCTAGTTAATGGCCATGTGAAGGCTCACCTCCATCAACACCAAGAAAATTTTTGCCGCTATGACCTGCATGGAGTCCATTATGGCCCAAAGCAAGGTAAAATGTGCAGCCTCCGGAAATCCTTTCTCCGAGGGAGGAAACAGGTTGTCCTCTGGTAGCTCCCAAGCTACTAGCATGATGGAGAGTGAGAACCATGTGTAGTGGAATGTTTTTCTCTCATCCTGAGCCTCACGACAATTCGCAAGGAACTCCCTGCAGAGGTAGTGTGACAAGTTAAACTACACGCCTTCCACGCACTATGCAGCTAATGATATTACTAGCGTCGGAACCTCATTCACGCGGAATTTCCTCATGACCTTATTAGTGATATTTTGCGTGGAAATTTTCACCATGGGGTCGGTGATAGATATGATGGAGTACCCGCACAGATTCTTAACTAGATCAAACTTCTTCTTCATCCCTTCTTCTAGTTCGTGCTCACTGGTTTTTCCGACAAACTCCTTGGTCAGATTCAAGCCTAAATGTGGCAGGAGCCTGATCTAATGGATCAACAGACAAACTCCTTGGTCAGATTTAAGAAATTTCTTGATATAGATGATATTAATGTTGGAGCGGTGGTAGTGGGGCACCGGAAGCAGGTTCAGCAGCCCTGACTGATTCACTTTGCGAATCCAGTCAACTGGCTCCAAAGCGGTGGCACCAAATTCTTTATAGTACACCTACTTCATGTAGTTCTCCATCATGTGGTGGGGGAACCTCTCATGGTCCGCCAAATCCAAGTCTTCCATTTTTAAATGGGGAATCCGTGCTAGGCATGAGCCTTTAAAGGTGATGCTTTCTGGTAGCAGGGGCGTATTTATGAGGAATTTCACTGCATCTAAATCCTTAGTGACCTTCACCTTTCCTTTATGTGGAAGGATGTAATCCAACAATTTGGAGATGGGCTCCATGCCCTTAGCATCTATATCCTCCGTAGGCATGGGCCTTCAAAGGTGATGCTTTCTGGTAGCAGGGGCGCATTTATGAGGAATTTCGCCACATTTGAGTCCTTACTGACCTTTACATTTCCCTTACATTGACGGATGTAATCCAAAAATTTGGAGATGGGCCCCATTCCCTCAACATCTATATACGTCGCACCCTCTTTGGCCTCCAAATCTACAATTTTGTCCTTATCCGTTGCTAGTTGTTTATCTTTCTTCTGAGCCTAGGTAGCAGAGTACTTTCTTAGTGACTCACACACTAGCATTGGCCTCTTCAACTTGTCTTTCTTGGGCTTGGGATTTTCATGCACTGGTGTAGGTTTTGACCTAGGTGATCCCAGTGTTGTAGGTACGGGAGCTGGAGCCTCCATGCTGGCAACTTATGGAGCCACTCCTTTAGAGGCAACAGTTCGTCTGGTGCTTGCAGCACCACATAGTCTGAACATAGCTCTGAGAATAAACTAGTGGGTATCCTTAGGTAAATTATCAAACACAAAGCTTGTGACCAAATCTATGAAAAACTAAGGATTCATAAATGAAGGACAACAAAACTCAAAAATATTAAGGATGAAAAGTGTTCTCTGTTGGATGACCATGCATAATTTATATGCAAATTTGAATTCAAGTCTGACCATTGCCCCCAAAATCTACCCATAAATATTGATTTAGCAGCATATCTTCAAGGATTTCAGCCTTAAACGCCACCCCCTACTTCTCTTAATTGCCTCTAGGCTTTCAAATCATGAACAATGGCTGTAACAATCATTTTCTAGTTGTGCTATGTAGTATCTCCCCTTATAGCGTAGCTCCCTTTGTGCACCTTTGGATACTTTGACATCATCCTTTTTTGCATAGCCCCTCTATCATGTAGCTCCCAAAATCGGGCAGTGTAGTTTATAGTCTCGTGCTCCCTTGTAGCTGCCTAGAGTGCTAAGATTGTCTTGCCTCCATTTACCCTTCCCGGAAATGGTTCTCCATTCATCTTTGCGAGTTGAACTGTGCCACCATCTATAATTTCTTTGATGACATATGGCGCCAATCAGTGCATTTGAAACTTTCCTGGAAACTTAGAGAACTTACTATCACATAATAAAACCAAGTCATTTACCTTGAAGATGCACAATTTGATGTACCGATCATGCCAAGATTTTTCGCATTCCTTCTGAACCTGCTGATGGAATCCAACCAAACATGTATCTTTTTTGAGCTCTATTAGCTGTGAGATCCATTATTCTAAGGCTCTACAATTTTCCATTCCTATGAAAGCCACTATGCGTAGACTAGCCATGATATATTTCATAGGAATTATAGCCTCTACACCATAAACCAATTGGAAAGGCATCTGACTTGTTAGCATTTTGTAAGTAGTCCTGTATACCCATAATATCTCCAGTACACACATGCCCCAATCATTTTGTTGTGCGTTGGAAATATTTGTCAGCGCATTTTCCAATATCTTATTGAAAGCCTTAACTGTTCCATTGGTGTGAGGATAATATGGTGTACTTTTCTGATGGTAAACCTAGATCTCTTCTATCACTGCATTGATAATTTCATTGAGAAAATGTGTAGCATGGTCACTCATCAATACCTTCAGGCAACTGAACCAGGTCAACAAATATTCAAAAAAGAAATTGATGATGTTGCCCTTATACATTCCTTCATAGGTTGTGCCTTTGCCGATCTGGTGAAATATTCTCTCATGGTGATGATGTAGCATGCAACTGTTTTCTTTCCTGGGGGCTAAATCGGTCCTTCAAAATCAATTGCTCATTTCTCAAATGGCTGCAATGACACTTGCAGATTCAATGGAAGCTCATTCCTTCATAATGGCCTGCCCATCATGTGACATGCATCGCATGCCTTACAATATGCTTTAGAGCCTTTATGCAGTGTTGGCCACCACAACCGAGTGCGCAAAACCTTTTGCGTTATTTATTTCCCTGCATAATGTCCTCTTGCTTCTCCTCCATGAGCTTCAGTGAGAATACTATTTCATTCAAAATCAGGTGCATATTATCGAAGTATCTCGCTTGATCCCATATTATAAAAATGTCAAGAAATTATAGAGAAATCAGTCGTGCACACTACCAACTCTTCCTTCTGCTGATAGGTGTATCCTTCTGCAGTCGTCCCTGTATTCAAGAAGTGGATAATATCCACAAAGTTGTTATCTGCTATGCGCATCACGAAGAGCTGCTCGTCGGGAAGCCCTTCCTCCAAATTAGTAGGCTTCTCTCTTCCATCAATGCACGACAGATGGTCAGGGCCTACATTCAACCTTTCTAGCTTCACAATTACCTCAAAATCATATTCTCGAAATAAGAGCAGCCGCTTACATAGTTTCCCCCCCAACAAAGGCTTATTGAGTAGATACTTCAATGCAGAATGGTCTGTGTACATCTTGAAATGTCTACCCAATAGGGAATGCCTGAATTTTTGGAGCACATACACCATCGCCAATCCTTCGTGCTCTGTCATCGAATAATTCTTTTCATCCTTTGACAACTTCATGCTCACAAATTCTATAGGATGATCCATTTCCCCTTCACCAGCCTATGTCAGCACTATTCCTAATGCAATACATGAGGCATCAACATGCACATGAAATTCCTTCTTCCAATCCAGGAATACCAATATCGATATGGTGACCATTTTTTCCTTCAAGACATCCAGACTACACTGACATTGTTCTTCCCAACAAAATGTAGCTTCCTTCTTTAGCAAATTCTCCATGGGCATGGTAATATAAGCATAAGCCTTAATGAGCTTCCCATAATACCTGGTATGGCCCAACGTTGCACACGACCGTTTGACACTCCTTTGGGCTTCCAAATTGATTATGGTCATGATCTTAGCAGGGTCCACCATGATTCCTTGCTTGCATACCACATGACTTAGCAAAATCACAAAGCGGACACAAAATAAGCAATTCTTCAGGTTTAGCGTTATCTGATACCTTCAACAAGTATCCAACATCAAGCGTAGACTGGCTACATGGCACTTTACTAGCCCAAACATTGTCCAGTCATCAAAATATACCTCGAAGAATCTGTGAAATAAATTATTTGAACACCATGATGACTACGTGAGAGAATATCACCAGCAAATTCTTGAGTCCGAAGGGCATCACTGTGTACTAAAAACACCCCCATTTCATCATGAAGGTTGTTTTACTCCTATCTTCTAGTGCGATCTTAATTTGATGGTACCCAGAGAACCCATCAGTGAATGAATAGGCCTCTTATCCTCCAACATTATCTTGTACCTCATCTGTGAACAATTTCATAAAGGGATCATGGACACAAGCATCGTTAAGATTTCTAAGATCTACGCAAATTTGTATCTTCTTTTCTTGGACTACCATTGGGATCACCCAATCAGATTCCTCCATAGGTTCAATAATACTCGCCTCAAGCATCTTGTCCAACAAAAAGTAGGCCTTTTCCTTGTGTTTGGAATTAAGGCGATATGGCCTCTGCTTAACAGGATTCACGTTTGGTTTCAGAGTTATCTTAATCACTCCCAAATCACCTATGATGTCTTTTAGGTACGAAAATTTTGTAGGGAACAAATCCTGATATTCATGGAGCAACTCAATGACGTTATCTACTATAGCATCATCCTAGTAGTCCCGAATCTTCGCAAAGTTCGGTTCAACCTCTGTGCCAATGTTTACTTGCCTAGTTTTCAATGGCATGATGATGTATGGATTCTCTACTTGTGGTCCCTCAACCTCATGGTGGCCTTCTTCTTTTGGGATGTCAATATTCCTTCAATCCTCATCCTCTCCTTTAGCAGTCACACTATAACATTCTAGCGCATGGTGCAGCTGGGTGCTCCAATATGGTTGAAGAATTCTTGCAGTATTCTGAAGATCGCTTCCTTAACCTCCTGCAGTGCCTCACCAATGCTTTTGAACCCATATTCAAAGCTGAATGTCTTCACGAACCCTTCTCCTAAGACATCCCACTCCACGGTGCTATGGTGGAGCTCCATTTCCAAATACAAATTCATAGGGATTATGTCCTGAGTGTGACAGAATAAATGAACCCATTATGGCTGCAGCTCCATTCCATATACCTTAGTCCATTTGGCCATATGATCATGTGGATCATTCCTCCCATCATACTTCTCAGTTACCCATACTTTAGGATGACCAAATCATGTTCTCATCATCATTCTGTAATCATGTCATTCATCAAAGTTGTCTTTGTGCATACCCCACCACCGAGTGGGTGTAGTGCACAGTGCCCAGTCCAACACCTAAAAGCGGTAATCCTCCAGAACATCTCTTTCAAAAGCATCCAAAAATTTATCTACGTGAGTTAAACCATCATAATAAGGTAAATTTCTTACCTCCGATGACACACAATGCAATGTTCTAGTCATCATGTTGTAGCACACCGTGGATACTTCATGCAACATGTTTTGACAATGTTCAACTCTTCCTTTGAATCTGAGGTATAGGAACTTTCATGGTCCTATGCAATTCGTCCATCAACTATCGAATTAACCTAGTCTTGGTCTTGTGTTATTATTTTATAGATCTAATCCAAATCATTATCACTCTCCCATAGTCATGGACTGGTTCAGTATAGCGTGGTCCTTCTACAGAGTCCGATGGTATTAAAACGCAAAGCGATTTTCAATAAAATAACATTGTCCGCTTCTTCAAATTGATGACCCCATTCATTTCGATAGGCCAATCAATTCCTAGGATTGCAGGGTATGGATTTATATCATCAACAATCTCTATTACTTCAAAATTAGTTAGTGCACTTACACCTTCTATATCTATGGTAACTCCCTACAAACGTCCCATATGGATAATCTTTTGTTGGTTCACCATCCTCAACTGAATCGGAGACCACTGCAGCATAGGTCTCACCATTCTCTCCCACGTTTGTTTAGGCAATATTTTCACGTCAAACCCCAAATCCACAATAACCTGGTCCATCTCATAGTCTCCTATTTGTAAGGTAAACCTCATCTCATCCCTTGTTCTTTTCTTATGCTTACCGATCTTTTTGACTACATGGGGTCCATCATAACTATTATCCTTGTAAGAATAACTTTGGTGAAAATCACATGTAGACAGACCTTTGTTGATGCGTTTCGAACCAACGAGTGTGGTTCATTGTCAGGACAAGTTAAAGACACAGATCCAGCTTTGCATGTTAAATAGTCTGAGCAGAGCCTCCAACGACTATCTTGACCAACAACTAATTTTGACATAGGGACTAGAGTCAAAAAGTCAATTTAATAATTTAATTAAATTGAGTGACCATACCTTTAAAATATATATAAAAATATTTTTTAAATAAAATAATTGGCGCTTGCGATAATATTTAGTTAAAGTGTATTATTTATAGATTAAAATTATAAGTTATTAGAAAATAAACGTATATAATGAAGCATTTCTAAAAATGTTGTTAGAATCATATATATAAATAAAATAATAAAAATAAAATAATAAATAAATAAAATAAATTAAATTGGAAATAAATATAGCTATAATAAGACATATAAAATGTAAAAATAATTAATAACAAATTTAAAATACTAAATATTACAATTTAATAAATTTTTCCAATTAGCATGTAGTGTCAAGATTCAAAGTTAGCTGAAAAAATAACATAATCAATATAAAATTAACTAAAAATATAATAATAATAAATGATAATTAATAGATAAAAATTAATAAATAAATTAAATTACCCAAAAAAAAATGTTTATTAATAATATAAAAATATAAAATTAATACACATAATACAATATAAACCAAAAACAAAAATAAATCAAATAAAAAAAATACATCATACATATAATATATATATATATTATATATAATTTATATATATTATATTATTAATTATCCTATATATTATTATATTAATAAGTATTACCTAAAAAAAAAACGACAGGAACAAAGATTTAAAACAACCAGGCAATGATGGTTTACAGGGATGAATGAAGGCTCCTAGGGGAAAAATGAAAGCTTAGAAAGGAATTTAAATAGTGGGGGGGGGGCAGAGAAAGAAATATTAAGATGAAAGGGTCGTGATCCAACAGCTACTAATCTTCCAGCCGTCATCTCTATTGAGATTGTTAGGCCTTCTTTCAATCTCAATAGCTTCCCTGAATTTTCGATGATGGAATTGAGCAACCTTGGAAACAACCTTGGCCTCCTCTATGCAAACATGATGATTGGTCTTTGCCACATGCTCTGCTAACGCTGAAGAGTTGGTTCTCCCATGTCTTAGGTCAGCTGTATGTTCATTGATCCTCTGATGGATGGAGCGCCCTGTTTCCCCAATAGAGGGGATACCACAAGAACAAGGGATCAAGTAGATACCTTTAATGTCCTTAGGGTCAATGGGATCTTTCACCGATCAGAGGGATTTACAAATGGTGTTGAGGGGCCTAAAGGTTGAGGGAATATCATACCTCTTAAGGATCCGAGCAATCTTGTTTGTGGTCCCTTGGACGTAGGGAAGATGGACACCTAGTCGGCGCTCCTTTGGTTCTTTATTAATTAATGCATTTTTAGAGGCTTTAAGGAAAGCCTTCTGACCTAGGCACCTACTATAGCCATTTTCCACAAAGACATTAAGGAGATGGGATTTCTCCTTATTAAATCTCTTATTATTAGAAATCCTAAGGGCACGAGTAGTGAGGGTGTCAAGAACACCCATCTTTTGAGCAGGGAAATGATGGGAATCGACATGAAGATACTACTCAGTATGTGTTTTCTTCTGGAATACTGAGTGGGAGAGCGAGCCGTCCTTATTCTTAGAAATAAGAATATCCAGGAAAGGGAGGCAACTATTGACCTCTTTTTCCATGGTGAACTTAATGGCAGAGGACTAACAGTTTAGGTGACTAAAGATGTTAGGCCCCTATACTACTAGTGTAACCCCTTATTATTATTAGTACAACCCCCTTATTATATTGATGTACCCATGTAGTGCCCATATCGTTACTATTGTTCCCCATAGAAGCCCACTATTGTTATTATTGTGCCATTACATTATTATTGTTATGTAGGCTCTGATTATATAATGACCCCTTAGACTCCTATATATAGAAAGGAGGTCTCTTCATTTGTATCATCCAAGAATTGTTCATTTATGTAATGTAAAGGAGGTTTCCCCCTTGAAGAGGTTGAATTCTAAGGCTTTGATCTATCTTTTCTATCATTTCTTGAGCTGGTTTCATAACATTTGGTATTGGAGCTTTGGATTCTAGGGTTTCGCTACTCCAAACAGGTCATCGTGGCATTTTCGCTATAACTTTTTTTTTGCGATGTTTCAGAAGCTTAAAAAAAACCCATTTGCGAAGACATCGCGTTGAATCTCGGGTCCAAATTTTAGATCTTTTCGCACTATATTTGCTGAGATATGATCTGAGGAAGTTGGTCTTTTTGCAGACTCCTGAATTACATTCCAAACATGTGACCTAGGGAAAATCGTCATAACTTTCTCTCTGAGCATCGGATTGAAATTTCATAAGAAGATACAGAAATAGGACAGACTGTAGTTTTCTTGTATATATTTTTCAGAGCCGAAGGTCAAAACAGTGATAAGAGGTGCTTCATACAAGTTCGCTCTTCGGGAAAGGTCTATAATCAGGCCACCTTGGGAGTTTGTGCATAACGCTTTCTTGGAGAATCCAATTTGGATCATATTAGTCGCATTGGAAAGAGGACACAGAGGGATACTACAGGTTGCAATTTCAGAACTTAAAGATATGAAAGTACAGAGTTACATTCGTTTCAAGATCGAGCTCTTAAAATCAAGAAAAAGCAAGATGAGGAAGTTTGATGGCAAGGATCCCGTAAATTGGATACTTCAGATGGAGCAATATTTTGATCTACATGGTGTACCA
>APFE030747777.1:204980-221020 GCA_000404065.3 Pinus taeda | reverse complement strand
TTTTAAATCATGCAATGGGCATACTGGCGGCCGAGCGGGGATGATTATGCCTTAATTGTCATTAACTCAGGCTTTCCAATCACTTTAACGGTTTTTGGTTGAGAACTGTGCCTTATCTTATCGGATCGGGCAGGGGCGCGAGGGTAGTTTTAACAATGCTTTGAGTGTTGCCAATCGCCGATCGTCGATATCGCATTGGGGAAAGGCCTATGCGCATTAAGTATTCAACAGGGGAAACCATCGATCGCCGATCACCGATATCGCATCGGCGAAAGGCATATGAACAATGCTTGCGATAAGAAGGGGACTGCCGATCGCCGATATCGCTGATAGCTTTATCGGGTCGGGGCTTCATCGATGGGCGCAATAGTGGTGCACAAGGGAATGGCCGATCGCCGATATCGCCGATAGCTTTATCGGGTCGGGGCTTTAACGATGGGCGCGATAGTGGTGCACAAGGGAATTTCCGATCGCCGATATCACCGATAGCTTTATCGGGTCGGGGCTTTAACGATGGGCGCGATAGTGGTGCACAAGGGAATTGCCGATCGCCGATATCGCCGATAGCTTTATCGCGTCGGGGGGGGCGTTTTGATTGCTTGGTGCATCCTTTGATTTGTTGGACTTTTACAAAGTAAGAGTTATTGACATCAATTTTATTTTAAGAGGGACCCATTTCATATTGTAGTGGTTTTGTAAATAAAAATAAATATGAAATGGGGGGTTGTTTGCAAGGCACAACAGACTCTAGAGATCATGTCTCATGGAGGAGAACCTTTTTACATGACAGAAGACGAGAAGACCTTCAGAAAAACTTTCTTTGATATGACATAGATGGTGAAGTTCCTCTATGAAGAGAGGAATAGCAAATTGCAAGGAGAAAGTTCCGAACCTCCCAAAGGAGAAGGCTCTTCAGGAGGAGGTAATGGAAAAGGAGGTAATGGGAATGAAGATAAACCTCCACCCTCTCAACCATATTCTTCATCTTCTTCTTAACAAGTATCTTCACAATCTCCCACTAATACAAACCTTACTCATACTCATCATCATTTTTCAAAAGGAACTGGTAAATAACCTTTTCTAAATCTTGATGTTAAATTCTATTTTCCTATGTACAATGGTGAAGTGAATGCAGAGAAGATGGATAACTAGATTTGTCAGTTGCCGGTGTATTGTAGAATTTAGAGCTTTTAAGAGGATTATATCAAAATTCAATTGGCTTCATTGCGAATGGAGGATGCAACAATCATTTAATGGGAAGCAAGGACTGAAGATGAGATCAAAAAACATGGTAAGATCTATATTACTTGGTCTGATTTCATTGCTGCTATAAAAACACAATTCTACCATTTAGCTCATATGAAAAAAGCTATCATGAATTGGAAAAATTTCATATAGTTAAAAGTTCAAAATGTGCAAGAGTATACTTATGAGTTTAGGAGAAGAGATCTTATGCTAGGAGTACAGTTACATTCACAAGATACCTTTCTAAAATACATAGGAGGGTTGCATAGCTATCTTCGACACTCCATTCTTATGTTTAGTCCCATGAACCTTGATGAGGTCTATGTTCAAGCTACACACCTTGAAGCAAGAGGGAAAAATGTACAAGTAGTTAAGAAGAATCCATTCCAGAGTGGTGAAAAAGGGAAGAAATTTAAAGGAAAGCAGAAGAAAAATGCTTTTGTTAAGAAAGAAGGGGAAAAACTCGTGTGCAGGAATTATTCCAAGGAAGGTCATGATGAAGCGCATTGTTGGAATCTTCATCCAAAATTAAGATCGAAGAAATCCAACAATAAAGGGAAACATAGGACAAATGTTATTGTACAACATGACTTGGGTTCTAACTCAGGTGATGAATCAAAAATTGCATCCACAGTCACTAAGGGAAAAGTCATGGAGAAAACAAGCAAAGAGGAAGTCGTGGCAAGCACTAGCACAACAAATAACTCCAACAATGCTTCAAATGAGGAAAACATAATATAGTTGTTCCATATCAGAGTTATTTCCAAACACACCAAAATTGATACGTTGTTTGACAATGGATCCCAGGAAAACTTAATTTCTACAGACTTAGTCAAGAAATTAATCTGGAAACCATGCCTCATCATAAACTATATCCATTGGGTTAGATAACCAATGATTCCAATTTATAGGTCACACAAAAATGTGTTTCGGGTTTGCAATCATTGCCAATTTCATTGATGAAGTCGAACTAGACGTTGTGCCACTGGATATTTTTGGAATTGTGCTGGGAAGCCCATATTTGTATGATAGGAAAGTCATTTTCCATAGATTTGAGAACAAATATCATTTTTTCAAAGATGGAGGGGAGTATGTTGTGAGAGCCCATCACATAAATCTTAATCTGTCTTTCACAAGTGTAGGGCAAAGGCAACAATTGGTCAATTCCAGCAAGAGTCTCGTGCTCCTTATGATCAAACAGAAGAATGACATGGAGCATGAATCCTTTGTAGGCTGTGATGTGAAGCTAAAATCTGAATTGGTTGATGTGGTCAATCAATATGGAGACATGTTTCAAGAACCAAAAATATTGCCACCAAAAAGGGTAATTCAACATGAAATTCAGCTACAATAAGACTATCCACTCCTAAACATCGATGATATTTTGATATTCAGAAAATCATGAGAAGAGCATGTCAAGCATGTGAGGAAAGCGTTGGATGTCATTATAAAATAACAGTTATTTCTAAAGATGTTTAAATGTGAATTCAGGAAAACTTCCTTAGTGCATTTGGGCCACATAGTTGGAGGAGGTGAGTTGAAGATTGACCCCTCTAAAGTTTCGGTCATTGTGAATTGGCCAATACCCAAATCAGTCACAAAAGTAAGGAGTTTTCTAGGAGTAGCACAGTACTGGAGGAAGTTCATTGCTAATTTCTCTTCCATATCAGCTCCACTACATGCTTTGACCAGTGTGAAGGTTATCTTTCAGTGGGGAGGAAAAAGATAAAAAAAACATTCAATGCTTTGAAACGAAAGATTAGTTCATCCCCATTTTAGCATTGCCAGATTTGAAACAACCATTTGAAATACAAACAAGTGCAAGTGACTACACCATGGGTGTAGTTCTTTTATAGCATGGTAAGTAACAAGCCTCATCAATGGGTAACTACATGGACCTTCATACACCTCCAAGCTTATTAAAATCAACTCCTCTCAAAATTCCTCACATATTTTAATTAGATTTTCCTTAATGAGATGAGTAAAAGTAAGATGTTATGTCTAGTGGTCTAATGTGCATTGATTGTAGGTTTTTGAGAGAAAATCATGGAAATTTTGGCTAATTAAGGGAAGAAACTCAAATGAGACAAGGAGGAGATATTATGGGATAAATATCCTTCTAATTTAATCCTCACTCATTCAAATATTCCTCAATCAAATCACACTAGCTTAGAGTTGCAAGAAGCCGAGTCATGGAGATCATGGGTAGTCGAGCCAGTGACAGTTAAAGAGTCAATTCATCATGATTTTGGGATCCAATCCTCCATAGATTTAAGAAAGTCATTGGAGACTTCAGTTGTATAAATAAGGAGGCCTAGAGCCTCATTAGAATTCAGATCTTTTATGTAAGAGCACTAATAATTTTCGAGTTCAGGTTTTGTAGAAAAACATTGTTATGTAATTTTTCTGATATGATAATGAGAATGAGAATTTCCTTGGTCCAACACCGATTTGGCTCAGAGTTTTGAATCTCTTGGGTTAGGGCCCAAACCTAGTAGTAAAGGCTCCTCTTCTTGTACTTGTATGTTTAGGTTATTTCATAGATTAATGGTTGAATTGGTTGCAACATTGTTTCATTGCAAGCAGTTGTGAATTTGATTAGTTTGCTTCCATTTGTGCATTAATTTAGTAGTATCTTAGAAAGATAAAGGAATATGAAAAAAGGCTGATAGCAGGTGGATTTGGTCTCACTCCTCCCTTCAGAGACAATGGTTTGATGAAAAACTCATATTCAGCCCCAAAAAGATAGAATTGTGATTTCTTATGGAATTTAGGGTTTTCTGCTACTTAGGCTAGCATCTTTTCAGTTTTCAAGGATAGGATTCAATTTTCATTTTTGATATCTTCAGCCTTATATTATATCTCATAGTGTTCACAATATTCTGCAAGTATTTCTATGCATGAACTAGGCAAGTAGATAATGAAATTATGTTTTCTTAAGTTGATTGAAAATATTCCTTGTTTGACATAATTCATGGATAAATGCTAGTGATTGATGCTTTGCAGGAATTTTGATAGTGCAGGAAGATCTCATTCCTCCAACCCTAGCCTAACTCCATCCATCCATGATCACCAAAATCCACCAAGTCCCTCAACCAATTCATCATTCCATAAGAAAAACTTTCTAAGTTTGTTGAGAAAATCCAACCATCTTACAAACATTGTTTTGTGCTCTAAAGAATTCCTAGCCGCTCCCTTTCCTTATTTCTTCCATCATTCACCTTCTGCAAGCCCTATACCACCTTCCAAATCACTCCTATATCTCTCGGTCGGATCTTGTAGGAATACAAGGGATCCTGGTTGAGCATTAGGACATCTTGTAGGAAGCATTAGGACACCCTGTAGGATGAACTGTAGTGGCTAGTTTTGAGGCCAATTTGTGGAAAACACATCCTGAAGGATAGGAGAAGACCCCTACTTACCTCCCAATCCATTTGAACTTTCACGACCATCTCTAACCCACCTACCACATCACCAAGAAGATTTAGCATTCACATTTTCACAAGAAAGGATAGAAAGGAAAAAAAAATTATTATGTTCATTCATATGCACACCAGTAGAATGTTTGGCTATTTCAAATTGCATGCCTACGAAAGTTCGGATTACACATATATTAGCCTAGAATCCTTTTGAAGAAGAATATCTTAGCCATTAGTTAGATGAGTGGTGTGTTCAAAGCATTTGATTTCAGTCTTTCCTTAGTGCAGTAGAAACTGTTTCAAGTCTCCCAATTAGTGCAAAATTCCCCTTTCCTCATTGGTAATCAAGCTTCTTCTGAATCAACAGAAGGCTAGTTTGAGAAACCATAATGATCTATCGCCATCTCAACAGTCACAAAGAGTTGACCCATCGCATCTTCTTGTGTATACAACATTGTCACCTCCAAGTTTGTAGAACCCCGGGTTGATAAAGTAAATTTGGTAGCCACAGGAGTCGTAGCATTCTTGTTGCAATACTCGTGCTCATCACTTTTTGGCACCATTTCCAAGGAGGTATCTGAGTAATATGTGATTTATGCTTTCTTTATTCCATTTTTTATCTCTGACATTCTGCTATTAGTTTCATTTCTACAAAAGTAGTTGTAAATTGGGTTACTTTCTTTTCCATTTTGCAAGATAGATTTCATTCAACAGTTAGTTTCCATTCAGTTTGTTATTTCAATTCTGCAGTTAGTCTCAAAGCTTAAAAAAACACAAAACAAAACAAAAACACTTCTTTCATGCCTCGTAGGAATAGGGATAACTTAGGAAAATTTCTACCAAATACCCCCACCACTTCAAAAAACCGAGCTTCCTTCTTCTTCAGTGGTTGCGAATTGGAAGACCCCTTAGGAAAACAGCCAGAGATTTTTGAAGAGCCTACAGGGGGAGAAGAAGAAGGAGAACCCATTCCAACTGACCTAATGGCTAAAAATAGAAATGACAGAGGAGATAGAGAAATAATTGAGGGTTCTTTTCCCATCAGAGAAACTATTGGGGATTTCAAGATGAAAAACATATGCCCCTCTTCTCTTCCTCATTTACTTGGCCTGACCTCAGAAGATCCAAATAATTTCTTGTTTAATTTTGTTGTCATATGTAGAACTTATGATTACACCACTCATGATCAGAAGTTGAAATTATTCCCATACACTCTCAAGGATGCAGCTCTATGCTGGTTCATGGGTTTACTTAGGGATAACATCAGAACCTGGGCTCAAATGCAACAAGCCTTCAATAATAAGTATCGGGACTACTGCAGGTCCAAAGACAATAAAGAGGAAATTTTAAGAATGGCCTTGGGGAATCATGAATCCTTGGAGGATTATGAGGAAAGATTTCAGCTTAGCTGCAAAAGGGCCAGGTGCACACTTGACCCTGAGTCACTGAAGTTAGTCCTACTCAGACAGGTAAGGGAAGATATTATGGATACCCTAAACCTACTAGTAGGTGGGGACATTTACCAACTACCCTATGAAGATATCAAGATTATCTTTAAGAACCAATCTAGGGTAGCTAGGAAAAAGGGTAGGGGTAGTCAACCAATGGCCAACTCATCATCTTCCAACACCTCCATAAAAGGTGAAATTGGACATATGCTGGAAGATTTCAAGAGTGAAATGCTACAAACCCTTACCCTACAGATGGACACCATGCACATCAAGAGAAAGAAGGAGGAAGTAGAGAGAGCATTAGCCATCTTCGGCCCTAGATGCACAAAGAAGCATCCTAGGAATGAATGCCCATTAAACCTTATACAAATCTACTCGGTCTATGAAGAAAACCAATCCACAGACAAGTGCCTTTCTCTACCTGGACTAAAAGTTGTGTATCCAAGAACTGAAGAGGAGAATGAATAGTTATGCAATATAAATCAAAGGAGACCTCATGGGCCTCGACCATACCAGTAGGGCATACAGGGGTCATCCTATGCATATTACAACCCTAACCAGAACACATCTAGTCCCTCTTGGCCCCCCCTTCTCATCCTTCCTGGTCTACACCTTCTCCTTGGTATTTTGCACCTCAGTACCATTCCTAGCCGACCTGTTAGCACCTGGATTGATCCTTAGGCTGAAGGAAGGCAATGCCAAGGTAACCACAAACCACGCTTAGCCAAGTAGCTAGCCCTACTAGGCCAAGAGAGGCTCTCTCCATAAGGATCTTAGCCAAGATAAATGGATCAAGAAAATGATATTAGGGTAGGTATGGTAGCACAAGGTTTGATTTGATTTTCAAGGGTTTTGCTAAATCAGGAGGAGCCAAATAGTTAGGGCAAGGACATTAGGTCAAAATCGTAGGGTTTCGATGGGGTAAGGTAGGCACGAGGTTCATCACTTCATGGTTTTATGGGTGAAGTGATTCAAAGACAGGTGAGGAGCTAGAAAGAGCATGTAAGCAACATGGATTCTTCCTAAACTGAAGAAAACATAGACTGTGAAATGTCTACCCAAAACATAGCATAAAAGTTATGGATTCTACCTTTTAGACTTGTATACATTCACATAAAGAGCATGAAACGATGAAATGGAATCAATAATACATTTTAACACATGAAAACATAAGGAAAAATTAACTGAGCATCATACTACATGGATCCCAAAGAAATAGCTGCAATTTTTCATTAATCTCCTGCTGTAACTGATACAAAATGATGTCTATCAAAGCCTAAGCATCCCACTGAGCCCAACCCTTTACATTGAGAAAGAAGAAGAAGATATAGACATTGATTCAACGTCCTCCCATCCTTAGGGGTCAAATTCCTAAGGATGAGGAACTAATCCATCAAAAACTGAACAAGAAACTAGAATTTAGGAAACCTAACAACTTGCCTCTAAAAGTGAGGAAACTGATCCATTTGTCCTCAAGATAACTTTTAATCTAATGAATCTACCTTCTAGTACTTATTATCCATCCTATTTATATGCCTAGTCACCATTTACATCAGTAAAACACAATCCATGAGAGGAAATCCAAAATTATAGTCAAGGCATATGTTGGGTTATGCAATGGGTATGTATTTACTCTCAATTACATTGCCTTTTTCCTCTTTTTATTATCTATTTTGTGCCTTGATATGCTAACATATTGATGGATTATGATAAGAAGAAAATGAACTACTTTGATTAAGAATCAGCCACCATAACTAACTCTTATTCCTTTTTATGCAAAAAAATGACGAAATCAACATTTGTTGTTCCCTAGAGATGGAACAACGTAAACCAATAAAGGATGAATGAAGCACATTGGTTGTGGTTAGGCCAGAGGATGAATCAGGAGGATCAATGCTAAATAAGAAGAATGTCAGAAGATAACATTCAATTGTGAATCCTGTAGGAGAAAAGGGGACGATCTCTATTTTATTTCAAATTGCAATTTTAAGTTGTAGACTCGTGATTTTGAGGAACACGACCGTATTGTAATGAGGATTGAGTTCAATGGTTAATACATAATTTACGTTATTTTTCATTCGTATTCTCTAAAGTAGCTCAGCAGTATTCGCTGGTGGCTAAGGGTTGGACCTCTAGTGGATTAAACTGCTACCATTTGTGTTATATATTTCTAATTCATTCAAGTTTTATTGGTTTGATGCTTTTCCATTCCCTGCGAGTTTATCTTTTTTGCTATTTGCCGATTTCCTGTATTGAAGTGAGGTTACTTTGCTTATGTGATTTGCAACGTTGTCAATTGATGCCATTTATGCTTATTGTAGATTAAATTGGTTATCAGTTAAGGCATTGAATCTTGTTGATTATGATAAGAGTGTGGTTATTATAGAATCAACTGAAAGAGATTGGTTATTTCTACTAAACTCTCGGTTGACATCATTTCCATCTGAATTTCTTAATTGAGATTGAGTGTGATTTAGATAGAATCAGCTGAAAGAGATTGGTTATTGCTACTAAACTCTTTGTTGACATCATTTCCATTTGAATTAGCTGTTTGAGATTTGATTACGATTTCAGTTGAAGTCTTGATGCTTAGATGTAATATTTATATTAATAGTTGTAGCTTGAGTTTTATAATGCATTCGTTCACTCTTGTATCAAAGTCTTATATCTCATTTTAAAAGCATTATGCTCTGGATTCATAGCATGCACATATTGTGTACACTCCTGGAATAAAAGGACTTCCCCAGGTTAATAACTAATGTGAGGCAATTAGGAGTTTCAAAAGACACCTGTTAGCACCCAACATTTTGGTGCCACTACTGGGAAGAGTGTTGTCATTTTACAAAGAGTGATGTACATATGATAATTGTTGCTGGGGAAGAATTGAGTATTGAAAATGGGAGGTAAGAACCTACGTAACGAGCAAGTAAAGTGCTTGCTCCTCCACCCGATTTTTAGTACAATTGCAGAGAAGTAAAGTAGGTGTTTGATATTTGTCTCCTAAGGGAGAACTGCGTATTAAAAATGAAAGGTAAAAACCTGCATACGGAGCAAGTAAAATGCGTACTCCCCCACCTAGTTTCTAGCAGAATTGCTAGGAATTTAAGGTAGAAATAAACGTTTGAATTTTTGCATGAATGACTAAGAAGAAAATAGCATAAAACAATACAATCCCACATCCCAAACCTGAAGAATCTAAGGGACCGACGACCCTTGGACGATCAAATTTTATTGATGAAATCATAAGGAAAGTTGAGTCTCAGCCATCAGTAGGACCCTCAATCGTCGCTTCTAGACACCCTACTGTCTCCCTTCAGGCCACAGGATCACCATCTATAGCCTACGCTGAGGTTCACAATAAAACTGAAGGGACTGAATAGAGTTTTCAAGATATTGAAAATTCACGATCAATTCCATCACAAGAAGGGAATTCATGTAACCTCCATGAAGGAGAAGGAGAAATAGGTAAATCTTAGGTTAAACCAGCAGAACCAAGATCTCCCAAGGTAGTAATTGAGCAGAGGACACCCAGTGTCCCAGATCAAGGGAGCGTTGTTAAGATAATTCCCGCCTCTTCTGGACATCCTAGGAACAACTCCCCAGTGCCGGAGATCCCAAAAGGATACTGGCATATCTTTGACCAAATGGCCAATAATCCACAACCACACTAGACCTCTACACTACAATATCCTATTGTTGACATAGCTATCAACGCCCCCATGAAATCTATCCCACTACAAAATATTCCCACCTTTCATGGACTCACTTCAGAAGATCCATATGCATTCATGTTTGAATTCGATGTCCTATGTAGGGGTTATGATCACACCACCAACCCCCAAAAATTGAAGTTGTTTCCCTCCATTTTAAAGGGAGCAGCCCTACGTTGGTTTATGGGACTGGGTGGAGGCACCATCAATGATTGGGACCAAATGAAAACTATCTTTCTTAAAAACTATCAGGATTATTGCACAATCTCTAGAGAACTAAAAGATGAGATATTCCAAATGGTAGCAAGGCCTAGCGAAACTTTGATAGACTATGTAGAGTGTTTCCAATATAACCTCGAAAGGTCTCCTTATGCAAATCTACATGATAATGTTCTAAAAACCATGATGATTAAAGGGATGAAAGAACAGTGGATAGAGACACTAAATATCATAGGTAAAGGTGATATCTATCAAGAATACTATGTTAATATTATTGATTTGTGCATCAGGTGCTCGAGGGGCAGTACAAGACTGAAACCAGCTGGATGCAATGCAATCACCAGGGACAACAAAGTCTCTGGAGGAAGTGTTACTCGTGCTGAAATCAGCAACCTGCTGGAAGATTTCAAAACGGATATCCTGGGAACTTTGACAACACAGTTAGACATCATGCAAGCTAAGCAGAAGCAGGTTGAAGTAGAGCAGAACTTGGTTATTTTTTGCCCTCGATTTGGAAAGAAACATAGTCATAAAGAATGCCAATTGGATATGGTACAGACTTGTGCCATATGCACTAAGGAACATGCCACAAAAAATTACCCATCGCTCCTAGGATTAAAAGCAGTCTTCAAGGAGGTAGAGGAAGAAGCAGAACTAGTATACCTGTTAAACCAGTGTCGCCAATGGCAAGCAAGGAAAACATGTATGCCTACCGACCCATCTTCATTGTTTCAGCCTTCATAATATAATTTCCAGCAATATACAGTTTCTCCATGGAAAAACCAGCCACCTTTTCCTAATTAACCACCACAAGAATTCCCCATGCCATGTTCGTCCAATCAGTCAAATTCGAACAATAGTTGGCCAAATCCCTCTTATTTTCCATCATTCTAGCATAACAACCCATATCCATCTCAATGGTCCCCCTCCACTTCAAAAAAACAAAACTGGCAATCAAGTTGGCAAAGACCCATGAACTAGCCAGTGGGGACAATCCCCCTGCCTCAACCTACACTACCAACACCTTACACGTTGCAGCAGAATCCTCAATCCAATCTACGACCGCAACTCTTAGCCCAGCCCAACCCAAATCCTAACAATAAACCAGTCCAGTTGGTACAAATCATTGAAGGTCTGGATCCAGAAACTGAGTTGAGAGAATGTAATGAACTCCAATTGAGGTCTAGACGAATACTGACGCTAGAGGGTGATAAAAATCTGCAACTTGAAGAACCATACCCAAATAAGCCATTGATTGTAGAACAAACACCTCAACGGGAGAATACATTCAAGCAGAAAAGTCACGAACAGATCATTACCTCTTCTTTGCCATTCCTAGAAAGATTGATTATACCTTGCCCAATCAAATATCCTGACTTCGATCTCTTGGGAGAATTAAAAAAAAATTGCGTAAAAATACCCCTCCTCCAGGCTATTCAGGTCATTCCAATTTATGCAAAAACCATTAAGAAATTGTTTTCCAAGAAGTCTACGAGGAAAATAAAGGTAACACCAACTGTCCATGTAGTTGGAACTTTGTCTGATCTATTGTTAGTCAGAGAGACACCGGTGAAATATGAAGACCCAAGAAACCCTATTGTCATAGTACAAATAAATGGATGCTCCTTTACCAATGCATTAGTCGATTTAGGGGCAGCCATTAATATTGTCACAACAACAACCTATGAGAGACTTGGCATCATAGACTTAGATCTAACTACGACCTTACTGGAACTTGCTGACCATTCAGTTATTAAACCATAAGGGACATTAGAGGATGTGATGGTGTCTGTAGATTCTTGGGAATGCCTAGCAGATTTCTTGATTATTAATCCTAGAAACCAGCTAGATGGACATCCTCTAATATTGCTTGGCTAGCAACTGCAGATGCTTATATAAGCTGTCGAACAGGTAGTATGACTATAACTCAAGGGAATGATGTGAAGAACCTAGCTTTATACCCTCTAGCTCAGCCAATCCTAACCATAATAAAAACTAGGAAGCAACCTGCAACATATTTAACCGAAAATATTTGATCACCATTAACTGTAGCAGATGCTCTTGAATTTAAAAACCAAACAAAATATGATATTATTAACACTTACATTAACAACCCTACTGTCGTATCTAATCTAAAATGTCACATGATTGAAGCAGTCCTTGATAACGAAATTGAAGAAGATCCTTTAAAACATATCAATGACCAAACAATACCAACAAAAACTATCTATAATAGCAAACCTATTGAAATTGAGCCAGGGAAAATCTTTAATATTAACAAAAATTTGAGTGATGACCAGCAGAAAAAGCTTATTCAAATCTTTAGGAAATGTAAAGGGGCTTTCGCTTGGGATTACCCATATATGAAAGGGATTGTCCCTCAACTATGTATGCACCACATCTACACTGAAAAAGATGCAAGAGCCATTCGACAACCTTAGCATAGATTAAACCCTCACCTGAAGGATATTGTTAAAGATGAACTACAGAAACTGTTAGATGTAAATTTTATCTATCCTATATCTGACAGTAAATGGGTTTCTCCATTAGTTGTGGTTCCTAAAAAGAATGGGAAATGACATATATGCATCGATTACAAAGAGCTTAACAAAGCAATGCAAAATGGCCATTTTCCCCTTCCGTGTATCAACCAGGTTCTAGACAAATTGGGAGGTAAAAAATTCTTCTCTTTCCTATATGGCTTCAGTGGCTACAACAAAATCCAAATTGCCCTTAAAGACTAAGATAAGACTACCTTCACCTGCCCCTGGGGGACATTTTCTTACAGGGTATTACCTTTTGGACTATGCAATGCACCTGCTACATTCCAAAGAGACATACTCAGTATTTTTCCAGACTTGATAAATGAGGGATTACAGGTATACATGGACAATTTCACACCCTATGGAGATGACTTCAAGCAGGCATTACAAACATTGGAGAAAGTCTTGGAAAGATGCATTGCTACTAGGCTCTTCTTAAGCCACGAGAAATGCCATATGATGATGATAGAGGACCTGATCCTGGGCCATTACATTTCAGTAGCTAGAATTCAGGTAGATTAAGCAAAAATACAGGTAATCCTCTTACTAGCTACCCCCTGCACTCAAACAAAGATACGTAGTTTTTTGGGATTTTCTCGATATTATTGGAGATTTATAAATAACTTTTCCCAAATTTCTGTACCATTATATGCTTTGATAGGAAATATTGATTTTATATCGACTGACAAAAGTGACATTGCCTTTGCAAAACTAAAACGGCTAGTATCAACAACACCAGTACTACGAGGCCCGAACTAGGATACACCATTTCAGATTTCATCAGGCACATCAGATACAGTCATTGGAGTAGTTCTTGGCCAAGAAGAAGACAAGAAACCCTATGCGATATACTACATTAGCAAAAATTTAACTCCTGCTGAGTTGAATTACACAGTGACAAAGAAGGTGTTTCTAGCTGTAATCTACGATATTAATCAATTCAGACACTATATAACATGATACCATGTGGTCCTATATATTGATCACTCTACTATCAAATATTTTTGCTAATAAACCTATTATGAATAGCAGAGTGACACGATGGTCAATCCTTTTGCGGAATTTGATGTAATGATCAAGGATTGACCAGGAAAGGAGAATATGGTAGCAGACTTCCTCTCCCGAGTGCCAAGAACAGATGACGCAGTGGCGGTAGAAGACCATTTCCCCAATGAGCACATGTTTGCTGTGACTGTGAAAACACCCTGGTACACAGATGTCATGAATTACTTAGCTGTGGGAAAACTCCCCAAACACCTGACACTTAGAGAAAGAAAATTAATAGTGCAACGCAACACTCAGTTCTCCTAGATCGGAGTGTAACTCTTTCACACGGGAGCCGATATGCATATCCGTAGGTGTATCAAGGAAGATGAAATTTACGATATCCTAAAATCTTGCCCCGATGGACCATGAGCTGGACACTTTGCAGACCGCAGGATTTTTTAGGACGCCAAGAAATTTGTCTAGGCATGCAATAGCTGCCAAAGAATGGGCCACCATGGCCAGCCTAATGAGATGCCCCTACACCCATAGCTAGTCATCGAACCATTTGAACATTGGGCATTAGATTTCGTTGACCCAATAAAACCATCATCTAATCAAAAGTCATATATAATGGTTGCAATGGAATACGTGACTAAATGGGTGGAGGCAGTAACGTTACCAAGGGAAACAAAGGAAACAGTAATCAATTTTCTCTTTCAAATCATCATGCAATACGATTTTCCCAGAGAAATAATTACGAATGGAGGGCCACAATTTGTAGGTCATAAGATTGCTGCTACACTAAAAAATCATAACATTTTTCATAGAATCGCCTCTCCATACCACCTGCAGGAAAACAGATAGGTAGAGAGTACCAACAAGGTAATTGAGGCCATCCTAACAAAGACAATTGCCTCGCATAGACGAGACTTGACTACCCGATTTCCAGAAGCCATGTTGGCATATCGCACGACTTGGAGGAATACAATAGTATACTCCCCATATCAGCTGGTGTTTGGTAAGGAACCTATCTTCCCCATAGAATTTGAAATTTAGACATTAAGGATAGCCCAAGAAGTGGGGTTGGACTTGAATGAAGCACAAATTAACAGATTACAAAAAATAAATGAATTAGATGAAATCCAGCTATTGGCTCTTTAGCATACCACACTTATTCAACAACAAAGAGCAAAATGGCATGACACCCTCATCAAGAAAAAGATATTCCATAAAGGTGACTGGGCACTTCTGTACGATTCTAGGTTCCAGGAGTTCACGGGCAAACTCGAGTCTAGATGGTTATGTCCCTACGAGATAAAAGAGATGCATGATAATGGCACCTTTACATTAGCCACCATTGATGGGTTTAGCTATTCCTTTAAGGCAAATGGGCATTGGGTATGACTCTACCACAAACTGCTTACAAGGGAATCCTTTTGCCAACAGATACGCAAGGATTCTACCATACAAATTCTTGTTGTAGAAGGTAACTCTTTGGCAGCACCAGTCACGTAAAAAAAAGTTATTTTTGAGACTTGTAAATACAAATTTTCTTTTCTTTTCTCTATTTATTTTCTTGTTTGTTTGTATCATAGCCCTTCTATTCTTTAGAGGAGTAGGAAGGATTGTTTGCCTCTCCCTATTTTCTTTTTTTGTTCCCTATAGGGAACATCTGCTGTTCTCTAAAGGGAACAACACTTTTTCGTGTGCTTTCTTTTGCTATTCCCTACAGGGAACATCACTTTTTTGTTTGTTTTCTTTTTTTGTTCCCTACAGGGTCTTGGAAATAATACTGAGAGGGGGTGGTGAATCAATATTATCAAATCAATATAACATTTTCACTTGATACTCATATTCATATATGCTACTTCAGTTAAGGGAACCCGCATGTACACGCAACTATTGTTAATGTAACTAGCGTATATCTAGTAAACTTACGATTAAGTTAATCCTTCATATGTTGATCTTTAATTAGCATCAGTACTTTGTTAAACATTTGAACAGTAACCATGTGTAGTTAATAACAGAAAGAACCATCATACATAAGCAACACACATGAACACCAAGATGTAAGGTGGAAACCCAATGTGGGTAAAAATCACCTGCTGTTTTCGTCTCTGTCTTATTTTAGTAATAAGAAAATATGTTTACAACATTGTGCTGGTGCAAACTCATACCAGTACGTAGGCTTGTACTTGCAGAAGGCTACAACCTTCTCTCATTCTCCATCTTCTACTGGAAGGGAGCTACAACCCCCTAGCTCTTGTACTAGCCGATATGTTTACTAGTACATAGGCATCAGCCTACAAAAGGCTACAACCTTCTCACTTCCTCCAGAGACCTCGTTTCATAAATTTTCATATTGGATACTCCTGGATCACAACATCATAATCTTAAGGCCACGTTTCATCCAATTTTCATACTGGACCCATCAATAACATTGAAGCTCAAAATCAATCACCACTG
>APFE030747777.1:152183-174273 GCA_000404065.3 Pinus taeda | reverse complement strand
ATCCCAACTAGATGGCTGCGTCCATACTACGGATCTTGATTGTTATGTACTCTGTCAATGGATGGCTGCGCCCATACCACATATATCATGTATTTGAACTATCATACTGTATCTCTCCATGCAGATTCTCGGCGGCAGTTGGGTATGATCTTGTAAATCACTTCACCTCTCTCTCTCTCGAGGCTCATGTTTTAGGGGGCATCTGTTATGCAGTAATTTGTCACCGTTGGTCACCGTCCTTGTTACCCCCGCTGCCACACATTGGAGGACACATTTACGGACCTGTGATCAGTGACACAACTTGAAAACACTTGCATTGAGGTCTCCTAAGTATGAACTTCAATATCCCTGAAGACACCCTTTGAAGATTAACCTTGGAAAATGCCCTTTTTCCATTAGCGCGGGTCCACAGTGTCTAACCGATGCCAATGGCTCAGTTCCTACAAAGAGGGTGCGCCCATAGACGCGCTGTCACAAAACAAAGCCCGCGCCACACAAAATTAGTCATGATTTTTTGGCCAACGCACACTGAAATGTTTTTTCCTCCATTACTCATGCAGTTCCCTGAGGAAAAATCCCATGGATACGATCGAGTGTCGTCTTTTTCATCCATGACAACTCAGTCCAAAGGCTATTCTGGGACAGTACCAAATCTTCAGTAAGTGTCCGGATACGACGAATACTTTCTCCTCTGCCATCTATAAATCACTGTCATCCTACATTGAAATGGAGTTTCGGAGTCTTTGGAATGCTAGAGTCAGATTGTTGAAGTTTTGAGCTTGATAGTAAGAGCTGAGAGAGAAGTTATGCTGCCGGAATTCTGAGAGAGGAAGTGGCTTTGCAAGTCATGCCAAACTGCTGACCCAGTTGGAGGAGATTTGCAGCGTCAAGCCTTAATTGGTTGTAATTCTTCTCTTCTTTTATTGAATAATGAACGACTGTTATTATGGTTCCACTCACGTATTCTTCTGGTAATATTTGAGTTATATCCTGCTTGACTGATATATAAATTGTATGATATTGGATTTTACGCTTGTTGTGGATTGTTCTTTGTTTGTGCAGGTGTCCATGCGTGGAACGCGAGGATAGTGACCGGCCAAAGCTATAGGACAGGAGCGACGTTTCTTCCACGATGAATAGCGTTGGATTTCAGGTAGGCCTTTATGACCAACTTTTTGATTATACAATTAGGAGCTTGCATGCAGCGTGTTTGATTGTTGCTAGACCCCTATCGGGCTAGTGGGATCGCCTCTGTCCGTAGAGGGGATTTACCTCACACAACAATTTCCTTCCTTGGTTGTTGATGGGATTGACCTCTCATCTCTTTGTTGAGCATTTCAGATTTTGCATTAGATTTCTTGGTCTTACTTTGTGAGCTAGATTCACCTTCAATAGATTCATGAAAACCAAGACCAGTTTTGATAGCAGGAGACCTTTGACTACTAAGAATATCATCCAAGATCTTAGTACTATCTTGAAATCATAAGAGCTTATCCTTTTCTTCTAATTTACCCTTTAGAATATTTACCTCAACCTGATGTTGCTCTTCCTTTTCAAGATACTGCTTCTTCATGATTCCTTCAGCTTTTCTTCCTTCTTCCAACTGATGTCTTAATTCAAGAACTTCATTTTCTTGTTTTTCAAGAGCTTGGAGTAGTTATTTATTATGCTTATTTGATTCTTCAAGATCTTCTTTTATTGAGAGGATCTTAGCTTCAAGACTTTCATAGTAACTAGATCTATCTCTGAGTTTGTTGATTGTTGTGCTTCTTTCATTTACTTCATTTCTTAATGATGTCACTTCATTCTGTATCTTTTGACATTGATCTTCGTTTTCCTTGAATTGATTCCTTACCTTGTTTCCTTCCTCTAGTTGAGATTTTAGTTTGGTAGCTTCTTCTTTGAAGGAACATTCCATTTTTTCCAATAGATCTTGTTGATCTCTAATTTTGACCATAAGCCTTTTAAATTATGCCTCTATTTGATATCTTTCTTCCTCACCCATAAGAGCAAATCAGTTGTTTCACTATCACTTTCATCATCTTCAAACGGATGGAGAAATGTATCACCAGAGGATAACAAATTCATAACTGATAGTTCTTTTGCTTGTTCATTCTGAGGAGATTCTGAATTTCAAGAGTTGCTTCCACATATTCCCCAATCGATTCTCCCACTGTCATAGTTCCTTTGAGATGTATTCTTCTTCTTAGGCACTTTCTTCATTAGCTTCTTCTCCAATGTTCTACGGATCTCCTTCAAGCGATCAAGCTTCTACCAAAGGACCTGCTCTAATTCCAATTGTTGGATATAATACTGAGAGGGGGGGGGTGAATCAGTATTATCAAATCAATATAAATTTTTCATTTCATACTCATATTCATATACGCTACTTCAGTTAAGGGAACCCGCCTGTACACGCAACTGTGTTTAATGCAACTAGCATATATCCAGTAAACTTATGATTCAATTAGTCCTTTATATGTTGATCTTTAATTAGCATCAGTACTTTGTTAAACATTTAAATAGTAACCATGTGTAGTTAATAATAGAAAGAACCATCATACATAAGAAACACACATGAACACCAAGATGTAAGGTGGAAACCCAATTTGGGTAAAACCCACCTGCTGCTATCGTCTCTGTCTTCTTTTAGTAATAATAAAATATGTTTACAACATTGTACTGGTGCAGACTCATACCAGTATGCAGTCGTCTACCTGTAGAAGGCTACAACCTTCTCTTGTTCTCCAGCTTCTACTGGAAGGGAGCTACAACCCCTTAGCTCTTGCACTAGCTGATATGCTTACTAGTATGTAGGCGTCGACCTACAGAAGGCTACAACCTTCTCACTTCCTCCAGGGACCTCGTTTCATAAATTTTCATACTGGATACTCCTGGAACACAACATCATAATTTGAAGGCCACGTTTCATCCAATTTTCATACTAGACCCATCGACAACATTGAAGCTCAAAATCAATCAACACTATAATACAACTATCAGATACATCTGCATCAACCAACCACTAAAACTCAAACATTACTTTCTGAATCAACCAAAATCAGTCAATCACTGACAACCTATGAGCCTCTGACACAACTGAATCAATCATTCATACTTTAAAAAATCAAATGCAACAGATAGATCAGTACATAGTTCTTAAAACCATGCTTCAGATTGTATACACTATTTGGTAGAAGCCAACCTGTGTGTATGCGCAACTTCCCTGAAGCAAACCAGCGTGTAGATTTTCAAACACTTTGTTGCACTTCCAGACTTCAGACATAATCACACATGGAGGATGAAACATGTGTTAGTGATCAGATCTAGTCCATTCATTATCCATCATTAGATTTCATCCATCAATACTGAAGCTACTCACAATCAACCAATCTGAATATGCATAATACTGTTACCAAAAAACAGCCCCCAGAACACAATGCAGAACCCTAAATACTGCAACATCAAACAAAACTCTTATATATCATACTTCAAAAGATATACGCTACATCTAGAAGCCGAATCGGCATGTATATGCTCTTTTTCCAACAAAAACTAGCATAAAGATTTGCAAATTCCATGTTGTGATGTATACACAACTTTTGTATGCTAAACCTACATGTCTATGTTGTTTTACCAGAGCCAACTTGCGTACAGATCTAGAAATGCTAACTTAGAGCATCACAACTATTTCAGAGTTCATTCATACCCAGATCATCACATTTACATAATAAAAACATGCGCCAATATTCAGATCTAGAATGTTCAAGATCAAACCACATAAATATACTTAAGTCTTCATGATCCCGATCCATCAACCTTCATCAATCATATAGGTGCATCCTTAGTTCAAATCAGAAACTCATAACCTGCATACTTGATCTCACACTTCATCATATATTTAATACTTGCTTGACTTGGCCTAATGATCTTCTCCTCATTATAAAGTTTTAGGCCTTTCTCAATACCATGGACCAAAACCACTTAGGACCAATACCTTGGACCAAATACCTTGGACGAATACCATGAACCAAATACCTTGGGTCAGATACCTTGGACCAAAGAAATACCTTGGACCCAAAAACTTGTTTTCCCAAGATATACACGCTTTTCCTTCTGTGAAAGTGTGTGTGTACATATATGCTCCTTTTGTTCAATGAACATGCGTGTATACGCGGGTTGGTCAAGATGAACCTACATATACCTTTCTTTCTTCATTCTTTGCAGCCTAGACTGTAATTCATTATTGTTAGCCTGCAAGACTTTGATCTATCATCTGAGTGAGTTTCCATCAAGGACAACACCTATATCATAATGCCAACACAGGGAGCTGCTGCTATTCCCTAAAGGGAACAACACTTTTTCATGTGTTCTCTTTTGTTGTTCCCTACAGGGAACATAACTTTCTCATGTTCTTTCTTTTGCTATTCCCTACAGGGAAAAGTTGTTGTTCCCTAAAGGGAACAACACTTTTTCATGTGTTTTCTTTTGTTGTTCCCTACAGGGAATAGCATTTGTTCCCTAAAGGGAACAACACTTTTACGTGTGCTTTCTTTTTTTGTTCCTTATAGGGAATACCTGTTGTTCCCTAAAGGGAACAACACTTTTTTGTGTGTTTTCTTTTGTTGTTCCCTAAGGGAACAGTTGCTGTTCCCTAAAGGGAACATCCCTTTTGTGAGGATTTTTTAGAATACCCCTTTCTTCCCCTTGCATGATCATTCCTAGCCCATCCTAGCTCATTTTTTTTTATAATCCTCTTTTTCGCATCAAGTACAATACTTATATGAGGACAAAAAGCACAGAGTCTACTGAAGCAGGCGAATATCTTTAACATTATTATCTCTAACAAGATTGCTTTGTGATGATCGAAAATGAAAGGACACAATTATCTATATCACTTTACTGTCCTCATTTCTGCCATAAATGATATTGATTGATTATCTTTACCATGTTGGTTCTACTCCCTCTTGTATAATTCTCTCTGCTTATTATAAATAAGATTATGGGTATATTTTTTTCTATTGATATGTTTAAACTTCTTCCACCATCCCTACTCTTAAGGATTACTGAGCCACCCTCTATATATAAAATGAGAAGTGTTCAATATATATATATATATATTATATATATATATATATATATATAATATATATATATATATATATATATAATTCACTAACAATTTTATTTTCCGATCTACTGATGGAGGATATGGGGTCTCATCACGAGCCAACCTGACCACTTCCGCTACTTCCCAGTGAATGGCAATGTGTTCATTTGGTTACCATGCTAGCACATTGATCTCTATTGTGGACATCATAATGCACTTATCAAACTATACATAGAGGATCTTGGCTTCTAAGGGTTAGAAGGAAACTTTGTCGAGGCTATGGACGCCTGCAAGCAGCAGAAGCTCTGCTTATGGTATTGAAGTTTTACTTCCTACATCAATAATTATTACAATGCCCTCTTCTTATTTTTCTATTTTTCTACGGAGAGATTATTTCCCTAACTCACCTTGAACCTTTATGCATGAGTTAATTCTTTCTAAAATCAATTACATCATTTTCAAGTGGAATAACAGTGGTAAGGTATCATCTCCTATATATACTGTCCTCTTTATTTATCACATCACCTCGTGGCATCTTATCACTTATTAATGATTCTTGTTACACGCCTTGTTTTCAATACTCCAATATCCTTTTATGATTCTTCCATTAATATAGGTACTTTGCCGCCTTTACTACCCAATCCATCACCCCTGTACTTCGCCACCAGAACGTCATATTTTTGTCCATTCGGTCATAGTTGACCTTTAATTTCGAGAGGGGGCAAGGACCTTTAGTACACTCATGCACATGCTGTCATCATTTTATTCGATTTTTTAGAATAGTATGACATCTCATAATCACAGAGTGTGTTTCATTATAATAGTTCTCAATTTAACGATATTTATTTTTATAAAAACATCACCTAACATAGCTATTACAACTAATTGATGTTCCATCTCTGAAATCTACTCATTGTTGTGTTTTCTCCACTGCACTAATCATTTGCAGAAGCAGGAAGAACTCAAGCATCATGGGAGGAAAAACAGTGCGCCGAGAACCTTTAATACTGGCTGTCTCCGATGGAGCTAGGGAAATTCTAGCTCGTGCATGATGGACAACATATTTTACAAGATTTCAACCTGCCAATGAGGAAATCACCATTGAATTTCTACAACATCTATAGAATGGAAAATCCTTGCTGAGAGGTAGACAAATCACCGTAACAGATGTTGTGATAGCAGAAGTGCCTGGGTTGCTGGCAGAAGGACCGGTATGGGCTGATAAGCGACTAAAGATGCATGACGCTATGAATATTTTTAGGGACGAAGGACAAGAGCTAATCAAGAAGGGCAAAGGCATTCATCCATTTTCTCTCAGAGAGCCATGGGGAGAATTGACATGAATTGTCCAGAACTATATCACCTATGATGGGCGTCGAGATGTGGTAAGGCCACGACAAATCAAACTTTTAGCAGTCTTAAAACAAAAATATTCTGTTAATTGGCCGACATTGTTGAATTCATTATTACATGACACTGCCGAGAGGATGAGATGGTATCAACACCCAGAGACAATAGTTACCACCATTGTCTAATCAGGTTAATAGTTAGTCACAACCTTGCCCAACAACAATCAGCATGGGATGATCTCATAACGACCCTCGAAAGAGGTGACCTGCCAGAACCTAACTTTGTTCCAAAATGAAAAAGAACTGCCCCTTCAGGAAGAAGACCTGACAAGCGTAGATGATCTACAAGGATGAATTTAGACCAAGGAATGCCTGAAAATCCTCAACGCACTGCTAGTCAACCAACAAAATTATCTAGCCCGGTAAATGTAAAAGACTTGCAACCAGAGCTAGAGGGACAAGATAATCTTGAACCAAAACCTGAGGGACAATTGAAGATTTTATAAATTGCTACAAGGAACACAGTGCAAAGGTCCAGAAGCTTCTTTGTGAGCTCTATCTGCACAATTTCATATTAGAAAATGAGGTAGAAATGAACCCTAATTCTTTTGTTGGAGACATTCAATTCCAGGCTTTTATCTCATTTGCAGTTAACCAACTCAAATGGTTTAAAGCTTATAATGAATTCCAAAGACAGGAACATGGATTGGATCTTTGGGTGAGGAGTGAACCTAATCACCCTTTACAAATGTTTTCCAACCATAAAAATCTGATGAAAAGAGATTGGGTGATTAAAAATTTAGGGCCCATACATAAGGAGATTGTGCAGAAAGGAATATCATATTTCCTCTCCATTCTAGAAAGATCTCTGAATACATCTAAGCTCCGATGGGAAATCTCCACTAATAGTGTGAAAGATAGGGAACCATTTAATTATCAAAATTTCAAAGCTGCTGTAGCCCGAATGATCACCTACATCAATCTTATTTTGAGAGAAGGACATCATTGGTTGGGATGTCAGTTTCAGTGTCCCATTATTTGGTATCCTGCTGAAGGGTATCGGGTTGACTACGAGTTTCCCGAAGGGAAAGAAAAGCCCGCCTTTGCATTCCTGGCTCAACATCATGGATTTAGACCAATTTTTGCAGCTTTCTCTCCAGCCTACTCTTTAACTGCATTGCATAAGAGCTATTTACATTTCATGAGGACATGAAACAGGGTAAGCAAGGGAGTATGTTGAGTTATGCAATGGGTATGTATTTACTCTCAATTACATTTCCTTTTTCCTCTTTTCTTATCTCTTTTGTGCCTTGATACGATAACATATTAATTGATTATGATAAGAAATGAATGAACTACTCTCGATTAAGAATTAGCCACCGTAACTAAATCTTATTCCTTTTTATGCAGAAAAACGACAAAAGGAACAATTGTTGTTCCCTAGAGACGGAACAACGTAAACCAACAAAGGATGAATGAGGCACGTCGGTTGTGGTTAGGCTAGAGGACGAATAAGGAGGATCAACGCTAAATAAGAAGAATGTCAGAAGATAGCATTCAGTTGTGAATCCCTCAGGATCTCCCGATCCTGAGGGATCACATTTATATTTTACCCTTTTTGACTATAAAAGTGTAAACTGTAGGAGAAAAGGGGGCAATCTCTGTTTTATTTCAAATTGTAATTTTAAGTTACAGACTTGTGCTTTTGAGGAACACAACTGTATTTTAATGAGGATTGAATTCAATGGTTAATACATAATTTACGTTGTTGTTTATTCGTATTCTCTAAAGTAGCTCTGTGGTATTCGCTGGTGGCTAAGGGCCCGACCTCTAGTGGATTAAACTACTACCCTTTGTGTTATATCTTTCTAATTCATGCAAGTTTTATTGCTTTGATGATTTTCCATTCTTTGTGAGTTTATCTTGTTTTCTATTTGCCAATTTCCTGTATTGAAGTTAGGTTACTTTCCTTATGTGATTTGCAGCTTTGTCAATTGATTCCATTTATGCTTATTGTAAATTAAATTGATTATCAGTTAAGGCATTGAATATTGTTGATTATGATAAGAGTGTGGTTATTAAGTTGAAAGAGATTGGTTATTGCTACTGAACTCTCAGTTGACATCATTTCCATCTGAATTGCTTAATTGAGATTGAGTGTGTTTTAGATAGAATCAACTGAAAGAGATTGGTTATTGCTACTAAACTCTCAGTTGACATCATTTCCATTTGAATTACCTATTTGAGATTTGATTACAATTTCATTTTAGGGTTAAGTCTTGATGCTTAGATGTAATATTTTTTTTAACAGTTGCAATTTGAGTTTTATAATGCATCCGTTCACTCTTGTATCAAAGTTTTATATTTCATTTTAAAAGCATTACTCTCTAGATTCATAGCAGACACATATTGTGTATACTCTTGGAATAAAAGGACTTTCCCGGGTTGATAATTAATGTGAGGCAATTAGGAGTTTTAAAAGACACCTGTTAGCACCCAACATAAAAGTGAAGTGGAAACCCAACATAATTTTTGTCCTATGTGCAGCACCCAAGCTCTATGTGCAACACGTTTTGCAAGACCATTGCGGAGGTCTTCCTAATGTCCACATTGAGCTCATGATAGCTCATTGGAAAGATCTTCAAGTCAAATTTCCAGATGAATCTTGAATTTTTCATGTGGAGTTAATGTGACCTCTCAAAAATGGATGCTACCAAGACTGCTTCTGTGTGTCAAAAAGAGGGAAAAAAAGGGGTCATTTTTGGGTGTTTTTTGACCTTTTGGTTGACCAGTTCTACTCTAAAAGCTTAGAAAATGCATAGGTTGCATGTGCTCATCATTGTGAATCCAAAAATTCTAACCATTGCCTCATTAGATACCCCTAGGAAAAGCGCAATTCTAGTGGCGATGCGCATAGGGCTAAAATTTATGTGTCAAAAATGGCCAAATTCTTTAAAAGGCAAAAATTCTTCAAAACTTGCTCTAAATTTGTGGAGAACACCACTATCAAGCGTATCGGTTATCCAAGGAAGATTTAGCAAGAAAAATGAGCCTATAACTCTCCTTTTTTCCTTTGAGTTCTTGTTTTAGCCTCATCTTCATTTGCTTGACCCTTATGTTGCAAATCTTGTTCCGGGTCATGTAATGGAGAGCAAAATGCCTAATGATTCATTTGTCCCTATTTACTTTTTGTAGCAGCTTCTCTAAATGAAAATTGACACTGTCAAGCCAAGTTTCTCTATCCTCCTCAATTTCCTTCTCAATTATTTGTTTTGTAGTCAAGGTAGCTGGTGTTTCTTCCACTTGCATTACTAGCTTGCCCTTGTCACCTTGCCTCTTTGCTTTGAGAAGTTCCAACTCTATGAGGACTTGTTTGTCACTTAGCTGCTTGCTCTCTTGCTTAGGGTATGAAATGACATACATAGCTCTCACCAAATTGTCCATCAATGCTTGGATTTGTGCATATTTTTCCTGTATGGTTATGTTTTTGTTTGTTGCCTCATCTTGAGCCTCCAAGTAAACTATATCAATGCCATGATGGATGTGTGGCTATTATGGTTCATCATCTTCCATCAAATTAAATTCCCTTTCCTCTTCACCATTGAGGATTTCCTCCAGCATCTTTTCCTTCCATTTATGCACCTGTTGCACCTGTTGTACCTGTTGTGTCGATGAAGAACGAAAAACCCCTTCCACATTTTATGGAGAAAGCATTTTCCTATGAGATGATGAAGAAGGCAAGGCCCCTTTCACATAAATTGGAGTAAAGACTTGCCTATTTGCTGTAAACAACTTTCTAGCCTCTCTCTGATATGTCTTGTAGGCTTCTGGCTCCTCAACAACTTTAGTCTCTTTAACCTTCTCATCTTTCTTTACTTAGGCACCGCTGAGAGGCCTTTCTGCTTCTTGAGGCATCGGTAGAGGAATCTGAGGACCATTGAAGATGTCGTTGGCAATAAATGTATCCGAGGAGATATTAAGGAGGTTGAGATGATGTAGTACAATCATCTTAATCAGGGAATATTGATAGATACTACTCATCTACTAGGGGTAATGCTTTTTCTCTACAATCTAGGCCATCTTCTCAATGTTCCGGAATAAGAAATACGGGATGTTCAACATTTTCACTCTTGTGAAATGCATAAGAAGCCTAATGTGATAGGTGTACAATCTAGAAAATATTCCCTCACATGTATAATACTTCATAATGATCCTCATCATAGGGGCATACTTGTCTTCAAGGAACCTGAAAGGAAAGGTCCTCTTCTTTTCATTTATGTACCTGGATCTGATGTATGGCTCATAGTAGTGCTCATACAAATCTTGTACATTATACCATTTTTCCCCCACATTTGGAATCCTTGTGGCATTAGAAATAATGGAGGATGAAACTGTAAATGTCACCCTGACAAGAGTTACTTTTTTATCACAGAGATTGGCTACAAAAAGCCTGGTCTGCTCACGATGATGTTGAACTCTTTGTACTTTATCACAAAACTAATAACACCCTAGATGCCTGAAACAAGTGACAGTCATATGAGAAGCCTGTAGCTCTCTGATGTTTGATGGTTCCTCTCTAATAATTCTGCCTCCCTTATGTGTGTTTCTCTGACGCTGAGGTTCATCTCCCATGCTTTCACTGCCACTATTTTCCTCCTCCTCATAATCTCTATCCTCTTTGTCCATGTTTGTTGAATTTTGAAGCTTTGTAACCCTAGAGAAGGTAATGAAGGAGTGAGTTATGGTGAACAGGGATAGGGGAAGTGGAGATGAGCTTATGCAGTGTAGGATGGAATATATATGATATGAGAGTGAGGAGGGTATTTTTCTTTGGTAGGAACTATTTAGTAAATAGGATTTTAGGATTTTGTTTTGGGGATTAGGGTATAAGGAATAGGTGGAGGGATTTGTTTGACGGAATTAGGGTATAAGGAATATGTGGAGGGATTTGCTTGAGGGAATTAGGGTATAAGGGATAGGTGGAGGGATTTGTAGGCAAATTACGGTTTGAAATTTTAAATAGAAAATCAACTTCAAAATGTTGAACTGAATGCCGGGAGGATAATTCAAGGATTACACTTACTTGTTTAGAAGTTCTAGAAGGAAAAAAACATGATTTGGATGTTTGATAGGGTTTTTTGGTGCTTGCTGGTCCTATGCTCAATGCCCTCTACAAGTGCACAGCGCTCCGGCTCTATGTGCAACACCATGCAAAATTGCACTAGCAGAATTTCCCTTTGCACATTGCTCCTCCCTATGCACAACGCTCCAGCCTCTGTATGCATCACTCCGGCCTCTGTGTGCAATGCCTCCTCCTCTATGCGCAGTGCATCCTTTTTTGCTTAGCCATCAACTGGCCTCAATTCCTCTCTCCTTCAATTCTCTTCCTTCTCTTTTTCAAATGAAAGTGATGAATTTGGACAAGGAATTTGACATCTTATATAGAGGTTGATTTTGATTTTTCTTTAGAAAAACCCACTTTCTAATGTTTTGGAACCTTTTCTTTGTCTTCAAATCTTTGTTTAATGCTTTTCCTTCTTTGTCTCTTTTTAGGTGGATGGATGCTCTGATTGAATTGATTTCTTCAATAGCTTCATTTTCTTGCAGGAAGGAGAAATGCTTGGGGCAGTTGGGAACACTTATTACATGAAATGACTTAACTTGCATCAAGAAATATAAATCAACTAAAATACTTTGTTTTCAACTCAAAAACATGTTTTTTGAGATGAAAATTACATTAGTGAAATAAGATCTTTGTACAATAATCATGACTTATTAGCAATCACTCTTTTTTATTGGCCATCCTCATACCTTTGCTGCCCTTTATTTACACATGAAACTATGCTTTTGACCTTGAAAATGAATCCTAAGACCTAATGGAAACATAACTGTTTCAACTCTAAAAATAACATAATTGAAACCATAACTAAATACAACATGGAGATGGGTCAACAAATGTACCTCATGAGGGAAATTTTGATTTTTTGAGAAGAAGATAACCATCAGTGGATCATCTTGACATGACCTAGTGGAATGATCCAAAAAATTCAGTATGAGACACCTAAAATTAAAATGCAAAGAGCAGATTTGATCCCTTATGGAAGTATGTAAATATTGACACTAACATTGGCCTTATTGGGGATGGCAACTCCTTGGAGGTGTCAAGAACACAGTAGACCAAGTGCCTAGCTGATTGGACCAATACGGTCAAACAAATGAAAGGCTGAAAACCTTTTTCAAATTTTTGAAAATTGACTTGATGCAAACTAAAAACTGACTCACAACCGACTCTAGACTGCCTCAAAAACCAACTAAACACAACACAAAGAATTTAAGTTTTATAGCCTTCACTTTGTGCCCCAAGCTCAAATGACATTATACTTCAAAACTTGCAAGGAAAGCAATCTGGTATATACAATGACAATGAAACAACTTCAACACGTTGCATCAGAAATAGTAGTGTTTCAGGAGCCTACCATTCACTCGCCCTCTTGAGCATTCTTGACCATCTATTTCCTTTAATAAAAATGCATTATATCCTCATTACGCTGAGATTTTATAAGGTCCTTTCCACATATTTTCAAACTTACCATGCTTCCCATTTTCTTCATTTTGTGCATCCCATTGCAGCACTACATCTTCCAGCTAAAAAAATTTTGCCTTGGTTTTGTGGTCATAAATTTTCTTTATCTTCTTTGTAGTCAAAAATTATTTTGAGAAACTACTTCCCTTGTTTGTTTAAGGTGAATCCTTTGATTGATCCAGCGCTGAATATCATCTTCTTCACTACCAAATTCTCATAATAATCTCATGACCAAGACTGCAAGGGATGTGGGAAACACTGTATCAATACCATAAACCAAGTCAAAAGGTGGCATACCTATTGATTTCTTGTTGCTCACTTTGTCAGACCACAAAGCATTAACAAGCTTTTGATGCCAATTCTTTTTGTTTTCCTCCAACATCTTCTTAATAATGTTTACCAAGGATTTATTTGAAGAATCAGCTAGTCCATTTCCCTGTGGATAGTAGGTCATGGAATGACCCAATGTGATGTTCTATTTGTTGCAAAAATCAACCATTCTCTTCGACTTAAACGCTACTGCATTATCTGTAATAATATTGTGAGGGAAAACAAAACGAGAAAATATATTGGACTCTAAAAACTGAATGATTACCATGTCCGTAGCTTGCCTAGTCAGAATGGATTCGATCCATTTGGTAAAGTAATCGGTCGCTATAAAAATCCATCTATGTTGTGCTCATGATGTAGGATGAATTTCTCCGATGAAATCAAGCCCCCACTACTGGAATGGTGCATTAACCACAACTAGTTTCAAAGGAAGAGGAAGTAGCTTCCGTTTTCCATGAAAAACTTGACATTCATGGTAGCTCGTGACTGTTTTATACAAATCTGAAAATAAAGATGGCCAATAATACCCTGCTCTCAATATTTTGTTAGCTATTGTTTTCCAAAACAAGTTTCCCCCACAATCTCCTCTATGAAAATCATTCATTACTTGCTGAGCTTCATTTTCCACCAAATACTTAAGAAGAATCCCTCTCGGATCTTTCTAATAGAGAGCACTATCTAAAATGCAGAATTTTGCAAACTTCAGCTTTAGTGATCTACCTTTACTTTTCGACATTCCAAGAGGAGGAGAAAGATGTTGAAGAACATATCCTACATCAGAATACCAAGGTGAGTTGAGAAACATCTCTGATACCTGAATAAGTGTGCCACATCTTCATTGTCTGACATTGCTGCAATAAGATTTATGTCCAAAGCATGAATATTAGACTCAGCCATGAGTTTTGTCAAGCCTTGACCTTTGATTAGTTTTGTGGGCTTAATCTGAAGATCATACTCTATCATCGCTACTATCCACTTACCTCTTCTTCCTTCCAGATCCGTTTGCATGAGGACATCTTTGACAACTGTGTTGGTAACATATGCTATAGTACGTGAATGCAGAATGTAAACTAGAAAATCCTTCAATGCCTTTATAAGAGCCAAAGCTTGTTTCTCAATGATGTTATAGCATAGAGTAGCATCTCTGATAGTCCGACTGAAAAATTCAATGGGCGACTCCACCTGATTCTTCTTTTTCCTCAACACCATGGCCAAAGTGTGCTCAAATGAAAATGAAAAGATAATAAAATCATGAGTATAATCGAGACTAATCAAAATAGGGGTTGTGGTTAAAGCAAGCTTTACCAAGTTGAAGGATTTCATGGCATCTTCTGTCCATTTCACAGTGTTGTCCTTCTTCAACATATTAGTTAACTCATGCAAATGCTCAGCCAAATTTGGTATAAATTTGCGTAAGAAGTTCATATTACCATTGCAATCTTGAATCTCATTTTTGTTGTGTGGAAATTCTATTTGTTGGATTGTCTCCACCCTAGAAGGATCAATGTGAATACCATCTTTAGAAATTATATGACCGAGGAGTTTACCTTCCTCCATGGAAAAAAGACTCTTCTTTGGATTTAAAGAAATCCCGAACTCCCTGCATTTCTGAAAAACAATCCTCAGGTGGTGTAAATGCTCATCATCAGAACCAGAAAATACTGTCAAGTCATCTAAATAAACCACCAAGAAAACATCCTTCTCATTAGCAAAAGCTATATCCATGGCCCGCTGAAAAGTGGCCCCAGAATTCTTCAGCCCAAATGGCATCTTTACATATTGAAAAGTCCCCCATGGTGTTGTGAACGCAGTTTTTTCTTCGTCTTTTCCATGAACCAGAATCTGATTGTAGCCTGAGTAGCCATCTAGTAGTGACATCCATGATGCTCCAACTACTCTTTGCAGAATATGGTCCATCTTAGGAAGAGGATAATTGTCCTTCAAGGATACTTTATTTAGGTTCTGGAAATTAATGCACAACCTTATCCTTCCAGTCTTTTTTCGTACCAGGACCAAATTTGAAACCCAAATAGAGAATCTAATTGGAGCAATGATACCAGCTTTAAACAATTTATTTACCACTTTCACAATGGATGGAAACAACTTTGGGTTGATCCTCCTCAACTTTTGTCTAAAGGGGTTTTGATCCGGCTTGATAGGAATGGTATGCTAAATGATATTCTTGTCATATACTTTCAAATCTGAGTAATACCACGCAAAAACATCAGAAAATTCAGAATGAAACTTAACATACTTAGCCTTTGATTCGGGAGATAATGTTTTTGATAGCTTAACAAGCTTGGGCTAGTCCGCTATTCCAATTTTTACATCTTCAACTGCTTTGTCAGTTGGAACCAAGGTTAGTTTTCTCACCACATCATCTTGATTTGACAACTCCTCTAAAGGTATAATACCTCTATGAATAACATTATCCTTCATTTGTAAAACCTCCATCTGATTTACCTCAATATCTTGTTCATCAAAATCACTAACATCATCAGTGAAATAATTCTTAAACTTTCCTTCATTCTGCAAAAAGGAATTAATTTCATTGTCATCCCAAAAAACTTGCCAATATCTTAGATTATCAGGAACAGTAGGCCTATGTTTGACATGAATTTCAAATTTATTGCTAGAATTCACCGGAATTTTCAGATTGCTCGCTGCTGTAGAAAGTGAATCAACAATGATGTTTTGACCTCTCGGCACCACTGTCAATCTGTATTTTGGAAACATTTTCAAGATATCGAGGACTGCATTCCTATAAGATCTCATCTGCAAATGTTTCTCTTGATATTCTCCTTTGACTTATTTAATCACTAGCTCTAAATCACCATAAACAGAAATCCTTTTCGCACCCAGCTTCTTCAAAATCTTTAGACCTGTAATCAATGCCTCGTACTCTGCTTCATTGTTAGAGCAATCAAAAGATAATTTATAGGAGCACACTTTAACATTACTTGGAACTTTGTCTAGCTAAAAAATAGGACTTCGAATCCAAATTCCAATACTTGCACCGTATTTACCCAAAGCACCATCGAAGTCCATGCTCCAAAGGCTGTCTTCATCTTCCAGATGTTGGAATTCTACTTTTGTTTCGATCTTACCATTTCTGGTTGCTTCATTTTTCTGTTCTTCACTGACTTTCTGCTCCCGTAGAGGCTGCTCAGAAGGAATTGTCATTTTTCCTTTTCTTGATTAAACTGCTCTAAAATTTTCAGAAATTTCTGGTACATCATCTACTTCTATGAGTTGAATATCTACATCATCCAATCCACTATCAGTGTACAAAACAAAAGATTCTAAATTTGTATGTACAACATTTACTAGATGGTTTATGGGCTTCTCTTTACTAGTGATCATATATTTCATCTTCTTTTCCCAGTACAACTTCCTCAACTGACCAAAAACAGGGATTGTAGCATAAGAGAGGTCAAGTTGTAAAGTTCCTTTGCGTTTGGCTCCCCACGATCTAGACAACAGCATACCAAATCGAGGTGGTATATCAGCTACTACCACGTCCATCAAGACATTCTTGGCTGGGATTTGATCTAAGGAAACCACCAAATCTTTGATGAGACCAATGCAGCAAACTCTATCAGAATCAGATGAATACAAATCATGATATTTTCGAGTGATAGGCAAGCCCAACATTTCCATGATAGCCTTGGGCATGAAATTGTGGGAAGCTTCAGAATCAAGCATAGCATTATGAAGAATATACTCATGCAGTCTAAGACTCAAATAAAAGGGTGGGACTTTGCTATCTTCTAGCTAACCTTCTATAGGTGGACCAAAAATAATTTCAGGATGATCATCCTCAACATTCACCATGTTGTACAAAGGATCCAATATTCTGGACACACGATGTTTGTAATTGCTATTCTTAACATGCTCAGTCAAAGGAATGGCCACTTTCAATTTAGAAATTTCACTTTCTAAATTAAAAGATGAGACTTTTTCTACGTCTTTGACACCGATGTCCCTCTTATCTATTTTCTCCTTCATTGCACTATCATTTTTCTGATTGTCTTTCTCTTTTGCAGATGTACTTGTTGATGGCTGATTTACCTTGCTAGGATTCTGATCAGCAAGCTCCTTTCCCTTTTTTTGATTCTTTGAGGGGTCATTCTTTGACTGAAGATCCTTCCTGTTTTGAATAGGACTGACCAGTGCATCTTTGTTCCTCAAGGGATATTGTCTCTACTGTGTGCTCAAATCATTCATGTAACCACGCTGATAATCATCAAATTCAGCCTCCAAAAAAACATCATTTTCTCAGATGTAGTCCTCATCCTTTAGAATGTTGGAAATTTCTGCATACTCCTCATCTTCAGTCAGAAATATAGGCATACCATCAGCTATGAAGAAGTGATTTTTTTCAATTACCGGATCTTCCTCCTCTTCTTCTTCCACTCCTTGAACATAATTATGTTGTAAGGGAGTTCTGATTTGTTGTTGTTGTTGTGCTTTTTTGTCTCTTTGCTTGATTTGGAATTGGGGTTGTTTTTTCCCTCTAAATTTTGGGTTCCAGATCTGCGGTTCAGGTCTATCTGTGATGCTTCTTCTTTCACAGTCACTCTTTTCTCTGATCTCATTCTTGCTCGTTTAGCCAGAAAGTTCACTTCTACGCTCACACCATTCACATTCACGGAACTAATATGCCATATCAGCATCAAATCCATCTGGTGGTTTGATATTTGCAGGGATAGAATTATACACTGCATTAAATCTTACACAATAGTCTTGCACACTATCACCAACATTTCTTTTGATGTTCTCATATTTGGACAAAATATGAAGGGGATTCTTCTTCACCTCCCATCGATCTAGGAACTACCTCTAGAGGATCAATAGAGTAGTCATAGAAGTTGTTGGTAGGGCTCTAAACCATTTCTGAACTTCTCCTCCAAAACTTTGTACAAACAACCTCATTATCACATCTTCAATTTCAACTTCATGGAGGTCAAAGAAATCATTCATCTTTTCTATGTGTTGTTGAGGTGTGATGGTTTGGGTGCCATCAAAAAGAGGTATTTTAATTTGATAATCAAGGGGCATGGCACCAGGCTTTTGAGGAAAAACAAGGGGTACATATCAGGCATCCATAACTAGAGGTGGGGGAGATGGGGGAGGTGGTGGATTCAAAACAAGGATTGGGATATTCGTTATACTAAAAGGGGGATTAACAATGGCTTTAGTGGTCTGAACAATCTGTGAAGAAGAAGGCAGTGGGTGAGAGATAGTTTGAGTGGTAGTAGATGCAAAGGAGATATTTTGAAAATGAAAAGATGGCCTATGAGTCTTATTTTGTACCCAAGTGTTTAAGTTTCAAGAGAGGTTTTTCAAATGATCAAGAGTGTGAATAAGTTGTGACCCTGATTTATTGTGTGAAAACAAATATTCAATGGGGTCATAAAGAGATATAGAAGAATCAACAATTGTCTGATCAATCCAACTTAAATATTTACTGTGAAATAAACTCTACGCAAAATTAACATCAAACTCAATGTCTTGCAAAGTTTCTAACCTTCCCAGAAGTGAATTAACTTAAGGAATGAAATCCTCACTTGATTGTTCTCTAGATAAACTAGATTTCTCTGAAGCTTTCTTATATTTTTGCCCAATTTTATGAGGATCACCGATAATGGTTGGAGGATTCAGATCTGGATTGGATCTGGTGCACTTACGGGAAGCCAGTATGTTTAATTTTGAAATTTAATATATTGCTTTGCAACTTTCCAATTCAACCTATTAAATTCTAAAACTCATCATCCACAAGCTTAAGAATTCAAATGAAACATGCTACTAGGGTGATTTAACTTCTTATCGTTTGAGTCCCCAGTATGGTCGCCACTATGTTAGCACCTGGATTGAACCTCAGGTTGAAAGAAGGCAATGTCAGGGTAACCACAAACCACGCTTAGCCAAGTAGCTAGCACTACTAGGCCAGGAGAGGGCTCTCTCCATGAGGATCTTAGCCAAGATGACTAGATCAAGAAAAGTATATTAGCCTAGGTATACTAGCACAAGGTTTGATTTGATTTTGAAGGGTTTTGCTAGATCACGAGGGTTAGCCAAGGAAGCTTCAGCAAGAAACCAAGCCTATCACCCTCCTTTTTTCCTTTGAGTGCTTGTTTTAGCCTTGTCTTCATTTGCTTGACCCTTATGTTGCAAATCTTGTTCTGGGTCCTGTAATGGCGAGCCAAATGCCTAATGATTCAATTGTCCCTGTTGGCCTTTTGCAGTAGCTTCTCCAAATGCAAATTGACCCTATCAAAGCAAGTTTCTCTATCCTCCTCAATTTCTTTCTCAATTCTTTGTTTTGTAGTGAAGGTAGTTGGTGTTTCTTCCTCTTGCATTACTAACTTTCCCTTGTCACCTTGCCTCTTTGCTTTGTGAAGTTCCAACTCTATGAGGACTTGTTTGTCACTTAGTTGCTTGTTCTCTTGCCCAAGGTATGAAATAACATACTTAGCTCTCGCGAACTTGTCCATCAGTGCTTGGATTTGTGCATCTTTTTCCCTTATGGTTATGTTTTCATTTGTTGCCTCATCATGAGGCTCCAAATCAACTATCTCAATGCCATGATGGATGTGTGGCTGTTCTGGTTCATCATATTCCATCAAATTAAATTCCCTTTCCTATTCATCATTGAGACTTTCCTCCAGCATCTTTTCCTTCCCTTTATGCAGTTGTTGTACCTGTTTTGTCGATGAAGAAGGCAAAGCCCCTTCCACATTTTGTGGAGCGAGCATTTTCCTATGAGGTGATGAAGAAGGCAAGGCCCCTTCCACATAAAGTGGAGTAAACACTTGCCTATATGATACAAACAACTTTCTAGCCCCTCTGTGATATGTTTTGTAGGCTTCTGGCTCCTCAACAACTTTAGTCTCTTTAACCTTCTCATCTTTCTTTACTTTGGCACTACTGGAAGGCCTTTCTTCTTCTTGAGGCACCGGTGGAGGAATTTGAGGACCATTGAAGATGTCATTGGCAATAAATGTATCCCAGGAGATATTGAGGAGGTTGAGATGATGTAGTATAGTCATCTTAATCAGGGAATAGAGATAGATACTCCTCATCTGCTGGGGGTAAGGCTTTTTCTGTACAATGTAGGCCATCTTCTCAATGTTCCCGAATAAGAAATATGGGATGTTCAACATTTTCCCTATTGTGAAATGCATAAGAAGCCTAATATGATAGGTGTACAATCTAGAAAATTTGCCCTCAGATGTAAAATTCTTCATAATGATCCTCATCATAGGGGCATACTTGTCTTTAAGGAAACTGAAAGGAAAGGTCCTCCTATTTTCATTTTTGTACCTGGATTTGATGTATGGCTCATAATAGTGCTCATCCAAATATTTTGCCTTACACCATTTTTCCCCCACATTTGGAATACTTGTGGCATCAACAATGATGGAGGATGAAACCGTAAATGTCACCCCAACAAGAGTTACTTTGTTATCATAGAGATTGGCTACAAAAATCATGGTCAGCCCAGGATGATATTGAACTCTTTGTACCTGTTCACAAAATTCATAACACCCTAGATGCCTGAAACAAGTGACATTGATATGAAAAGCCTATAACTCTTTGATGTTTGATGGTTCCTCTCTGATAATTCTACCTCCCTTATGTTTTTTTTGTTAGGATATTCCGACACGTAGGAATAGTTAAGTATAACTTGGTCTAGTATAGAGTTAGGTAAAGTGTGTTTCTTTACTATGTACATTTCTAACTTACAATCCGACGGTCACGATATGTAGTGATCCGACAGTTCATTCTCTCCTCGGTATTACCGACACTTGATCCGTGGCTTGACACCCGATTGGTCCATGAATTCTATTTAAAGCGCATGGAGGGTCATTTGTAGGTTCACCGTGCATGAGAGAAGCTTATGTAAATTTTCTTTCTTTTATTAATAAATTGCCTGTAGTACCCACGTTGGCGCAGGCCGTGGACTGTTTCCCTCTCTGAGGGTTTTAACCACGTCAAAATACTGGTGTATTGATCTATGATCTGTTTGTGAGCGGTGTCCTTTTGGTTTCTACCTGAGGAACTTACCCTGTAAATTCCTACATGGTATCAGAGCTATTTGAGGGTCGCGTCCATTGTTGATCCAAATCTGAAGCTGGTAGAACTGCATGCGACTGCCATCTCCTAGATCTGTTGTTTCTGAGTGCTTTCGGGCCGAGAGGATTGCTCTGTTGTGTTGGGAGCATTTGTTCCAGTGAGGAACCCATTTCGTTTCACACGAAAAGGTTTCCGGTAGCCCTAGCTGCGTCATTTTTTAGATCTGGAGGTATACAGTGTTTATTTCTAGTTTACTGTTATTTTCTCTCTGTTTATTTCAGTTTTGGTTTATTTAGCTATTTTTTTTACCGGATCTATACCTTTCATTTCTGTGTATGCTCTTTGCCCTGCAACTTTGTGCGATCTGGGCAAATCAGAAACAGAAAGGAAGAATTTTTCTCATGCGTATGCTCTTTTCCCTGCACCTTAGTGTGATCTCGGAAAATCGGAAACATTAAGGAAAATATTTAGTTTCCAGGTAAAGCTAACTTTAAGCTGTAAGGCTTGTTTTTTTTTGCATGTCCGTGTTGGGTTTTGTATTTTTGTTTTGTAGGGAGAAAAAGAGCTTTCTCAAGCAAGCACGCAATCCAAAGCATTCGTGACTAAAAGAAAACAAAGACCCCCCCCCCCCCCCCCCCC
>APFE030747777.1:112019-128123 GCA_000404065.3 Pinus taeda | reverse complement strand
CCAGTACACCACTGACCTTGGATTGCCTGCTGCATCTGTTCTCTTAATCTCAAAGGAGAACTTCTCATGTTGATGGTAAAGAATGAGGTGGTAGATATAGGAGGTGTATCTAAACACCTTCTCTCTGGACAAGTTCAAGAACTGCTCATGCATCTTATCTGAAATGTATGTGGCATAGTCATAACAGATTGGATTCTTGCCAGGGGAGAACATGGTCATCATTTCTAGCACCGTTTCATCAACGAACTCCAGTGACTTGTACCCCAAAATGGAACTAATCATATATGCAAGATCAACACCCAGTTGATTGAGGTAGCCATCAAAAATAGGAGGGTGCAGCACAGTGTCAGAGTTTGTAATGAACAATTGGTTTAGCTTTAGGATCTATGCATCTGTCAGTATCTTGGCTCCTTGGTTGATCAAATCCCTTAGAGACAAGGGGACCAGTTTCTTCTGGTTCTTGAACTGCAGCATCTCTCTGATAGCCTCAGGGGTCATGTAGAATACCACTGCACCTGTAGGGTCAAGCATAGACCTTTGCATGGGGTCATAGCAGACAACACATAGATGAATCAGGTCAGGGAACTGGTTGACCTGAGGGAGATTGAATATTGGGAGGAGGGAATCCCAAATGCCTAGTATGTCTGTCCCATCCTTATGTCTGGCCTTAAGCTCATTTAGTAGATGAAGGTGGAACTTGCATTTTGATGACGAGTCCTCTGAGATTTGGTAGTCTAGGTCTGCCAAATCCTACCACTCCAACTCTCTCCGAGGGGCATTTAAGGGAGCAACATTGAGGGCAACTGGTGCAACTGGAGTCTCCAAGGTCACTTGGATTGTGTTCTGTGAATGACTGTTGTTTCTCGGGCCAGAAGAACACTACCCGATTGAAGAGGAAAATTTGAAAAATGCAGGGTCACAGGGCAAGTCTGCAGCAGTTGAAATGCTGTATTAGTCTTTAAGAAGGCAAATATTAGCCTTTCACAGGCCTTTCTCAGCAATTGAGTGCAGGTTTTAGGTTCTAGTTCACGACTGCGCGAACGAAGAATGCGGGTTTTTTCACTGAAAATTCAGTCTCAAAACGGCTCGGCTAGTGAAATTCGACCATCAATTTTCCAGAGGGAGCTGGGTATGAGTAGTTTGCTGCTGAATTTTAAGCGTTTTCTGTGCTTAAGGTGTTTTTAGCATTTACAGAGAAAAAACCAGGTTTCAGAGAGGTTTTTACGGACAAGTACCTGGTAGATGGATTGCCTGGGTCGGAATAGTAGGTGGGTACACGCGCTGAAGCTCTCTGGTTGGTTTTGAGCAGGTTGGTGAAGCTTTCATCGTTAAATGCATGCAGAGAGCGCAGAAGTGCTTTTGCAAAAAAGTGCAAAAAACGCGTAATTTTTGACAAAATATGGCTTTTTCGGGTCATTGGCGCCTTTTTTAAATGACGTCAGCAGGTGGGTCCGGGTTGGATGACGTTAGCATGACATCATCAGGTGACGTGGCAGTCTAAGACTGGTCCACGGGGGCGGTGAGGTGGTGGACAGGTGGACCAGTGGTGGGTGAGGTGCGCGGTCGTGGCGCTGACACAGGCGGTACGAGGGTGCGGACATAGGCGGACAGGTGGTGCGATATCGGGCTACCTCTTACACGGCGAGGAATCTGTCAGAGGGGGCTCCGATGGATTTGGGGGTGACGCGTGGACCCCGCATGACATCAGCGTCTGACAGATATCGGACGATATCTATCGGACGTCGGGGCCGCTCCGAATTCACGACGACCATCGATTTGAAGGACCTCGATCGGACGGTTATCGGGTCGCCGAGTCGCACGGAGGATATGGTCATCGGGCGGGATTTAAATAATAGTTTTCTTCGGAGGTTGTGCCCGGGGGGTAGCCTTCGGAACATTTAACGAATTCAATGGTTTTGTAATGAAATTCTTTGTTAAAACATATAAACCGTAAACTTTGGGAAAAAGGCGGAAATTATAGTTTATGAAAGATTTATTCGCGAAATCGCTCAGGGTATCAAAACTTAGGAAAAAGAGGGTTTTTCTATGAATTTTTCATGTAAACAGCGGAAATGGGTCCCGACCTTAGGATAAGGCGGGGAAAGTGGGTTTTTCCAAGGTTTTTAGGGCAAAATGAAGGATTGAATGGGCCAATGAGTGCTAGGGAGATAGGAGGTTAGGCTTGGGTTCTTGAGGTAACCAGGCATTAATTCAATTCCCTATTAGTGAACCATATGGCTATAATGCCAAGGAGGGGGTATTTATGCATTGCTTAGGATTTATACACCATGGTGTTATAGTAGTAGGGAAAGGGTGACATAGGGAGTTTAAATAATACAAGTTAGAGGTCAATATGGAGGGGGAAGGTGAATGAAATGTGGCATTGCTAAGTTTTCTTGACAATAACTTAGTTTGAAGAGTAGATCAAAATGAAAAGAACTTTACACAAGAAATGTGGCTTCTAAAGGCCATAAGAACCAACATAAAACCTTGAATCTCTCTTATAAACACATCTTGTGAAGAGAGGTTAGTAATGAGTGGTGAATTAGGAAAAAGGGAAGTTAGACATGCTTCATTATGATGTTTCCCTTGTATTTGACTAGCAAAGTTTCAGCTTGGAGGTAACACCACTTCTGCAACCCCATTTACCTACCCAACTATTTTGCCTAGCATTTTTTGTTTCTTCTTGGAGGGTGCACTTGGACTTGCAAACCCTTTATGTGCCTTTTCTTTTCCATTGGCTTTTTTCCTTTGATTTCCTATCTAGCACTACCCTTATTTCTTCCAAGGCCCCAGATTAAGCAGTTGGGAACCTTAGTTTCTCTGCCTAACAACTGATCTGCCAAGATTAAACAGTTTGGACAGATTTCTTTCTCTATTCTACAACAGAAAATTGAAACATGGCATGATCCAGATTAGACTGTTGGACCATCCATCAAAACTTCAATAGACATGAAGGCATGTACACACCTTGTTTTTCCTTGAAAATATGGGATCTTTGTACCAGCAAAGCAGAGCATATTTGGCATTTGAATTTGCCAATCCTGAAATATGAAACCTATTGGTATAGGTATCCAATAGAGCATATACAAAAGGAATACTTTACAAGTAGTAGGTTGCATGTGTGATTTCCTTGCTAGGATTTGAATGCATGATGCATTCATTTGGTTACATGTTATTTTGTTGTCATTAGCATGGGATTCTTCTACATTAACAGTGGTTTCATACTTGCATTGCCATTTCCTAGATAGTGATGGGATTAATTCTTGGTTGAGATTTGGGTTTCTAAAGGATTTTGGATCCAGGAGAGGTGGTCTTGGGAAAATCCCAAGGGTTGGTGGTGGAGATGGTTTTGTCCGAGAAGCCCTTGACAGATGGGTGGAGACAAGAAAACCTCCCTAGGTATGGTGAGGAAATTTTGAGGTACCCAAGCTTGTGTTGGTTGGGTGATTTATGGATTGGTTTAGGTGAAATCATTGTGGTTGAGGGTTGAGGCGGTTTAGCCTCTAGTGGCCCTGGCTGGTTTTGTTTTGGTTTATCCCATGAGATTCAACATTCATGGTTGGAATATGGCAGGAGGGTGACTGGATGAAATAAATATTTTTTTCAACCTAATCTATGGTCAAGTGGTACATGGAAGTACTTGACTTGGTTCGCATTGACCAATGTTACTATGTATTAACTCTTATTGATAATAATGAGCAGAAGTTTTTATTTTATGTATGATATCATGCCTAGTTTTTCATGGTTCTATTGTAGTAAAAAGTTGTTTATATGCATGGTATATTTCCTATTGTATGATATTCTCTTGTTATGAATTCATTCCATGGTTTAATGAGTTTTTAGCTACTTGATATGAATGCATGGGCTAATGTGTGCTATTGCAGCTAATAAGAGAGGGAACCAATCCTTCTTGGTGATTCTATGACAAAAATATGCATTTGTGACCTACAGGTACCTTGACCACAAAGTGTTGGTATAAATGATTTTTATGTATTTGATAAGTTTGAGCAGGAAATGAGTCAAGGCTAGTGAATGAAGCTTTTTGTAGGTGATTAAGGTAATTTTAGAGAGTTTTTGGTAGTTTTGGGTAGATGGCTTGGAATTAGCCCTAAAAATCCAGAACAGGGTCTATAGTCTCACCCTTTGAACTAGGAAATTTTCGCTGCAACCACACGTATCAAGGCCTATGTGTGCGGTCGGAGCTTTCCAACTACATGGATATATTTTCATGTGTGTGACTATGAGGTAGAGTAAGGTAAAATGAAAATTATAGCTCAAGATCTGATCCCTAGTGGTTGTTGTTTGACACCTAGATGATCTCGTGTCCCTGAGAGGTTTTGCTAAATTTTTGGTTAGTAGACACCACTTCAATAACTGAAAGTTGGTTTTCAATTCATGTCATATTAACTCTCAATTCATTTTTACCTTGGATAGCTTGTGAAAGAAGGTAAATGTGGGGTGAGATTTTACAGGGTTGTATTGTTGGAATATAATCCCAACATCTACATTTATTTTTTAGCCTAAGTATCCTTGACTTAGCCACATGCACTAAAAATCATGTTCACACTTGGTTTTTGGTAAACTAGCTTGGTGGAACAAATTTCCCTTGTTTTTTGCTTTTAAACGCTTAATATTATGGAAATATAGGTCCAACCACTTTCCTAAACCATTGAAATCTAAGTGCATGTTCACACCTAAGCACACCTCATCCACTTGAGTTATTTGAGGATTGACACCCCACATGAAAATTCCCCCTTAAATCAAGGGATTTGGTCCCCCAGACCATTTTAGCATGTTTTAAAGTTACCTTCCTTGGGAAATGCACCCCTCCTCATGATTTCTTGATGGCCGATATTTTTCATAGGTTTTCTTGAGTCATTGTTGCTATTTTAGGCTGCCTTTAGCTTTTCTTAACCTTTTCTTATTTTTTACTAGTTTTTTGGATTCGACAATTTCTATATAACCACATCCTTTTGGGATTAAAGGTTTGGTTTCTCATCTATTACTATTGTTCATTAATTTAATACATTGATTTTATGGATCAAATTCTTTCTCTCCTCTCTTGAATATCAACAAATTACTTGTGTTTAATTTAACTAGAATTCTAGATCTATCAAAGTTTCTACAAGAATTCTACATGGTATTGGAGCTAGTTCGAATCTAGTGGATTGTACACAGTTTTATTTGTAGGTATAGATCATCAAGAGGCACAAAAAGTAGAATTGGATCATCTCTCTTAGCCCACAAAACTCGTTCTAAATCCTTTCAATTACTCCAAAAGTTAGACAGAGATTACTCTGCTCCTCTGAAGCAAAGGGCTTTATAGGGTAACAATGGGAACGAAGACTGAACCAACTTCTGCAGTGGATAAGATCAATTATTTCAATAAATTAGATGAATCAATTGGGCTAATATTCCTATCAATTTCCAAAGAACTACTCTTTCATGTCAGCGGAGCCACTACTCTCGATGTAATCTGGACCAAATTGGAAGGACTATTTGACAAGCAGGATGAAATGAGAGTGCATCAATTGGAGAATGAACTCATATCCATTAGTACAACTCATTTCAGCAACTTGCAAGAATACTTCACCAAGTTTAAATCCCTCCTCTTTGAACTTGATGCATGTGGAGTCAAGAAAGAGGAAGATCAGCTCATCCTTTCAATTCTCTCGAAATTAGGCCCTGAATATTCTGTATTTGTATCGTACTTTCAAGAATCTAAATTGACTCAGGAAAAATGGAAAATGCCTCCATTGAATGAATTCATTGTAGCATTGAATCAATATAAAGCTAAGTTAGTCCAAATGGGTGCCATCAAATGTTCAAATAACCAAGCACTTGCGACTGCTGATGCTCCAAAAAGCAATGGAAGAGACAAGCAAAAAGGGAAGGGTAAATTTAATGAATCGAAGACGGAGAGACCCGTACAATCTTCAGAGAGCTCTTATTTGCCTAAGGGTAAGAATAATAAGGAAAGAACACTTTGCAACTACTGTTCCAAAGGTTTTCATCCTGAAGAAAATTGCATGAGGAAAACAATCGATGATATGGCTAAGCAATTGCAGCAGCACAATCTCACCATGCCCGAGAATGCAAAGAGGAAGGATGATAATAGAATGGGAGATGGGAGAGGGAGAGCATAAGATGGTCATGCTTTAATGGCTACCACATCCACTCCATCAGCTTGGATCCTTGGTTCAGGTGCATCGAACCATATGGTTGCATCAAAAGATGAATTTTCCTCCATCGAAGAAAGCACCAGCTCCCCAATTTACTTGGGAGATGCCACACCCGCAAAGGTGTGCGGAGAAGGAATTGTAGACCTTGAAGGGGGCTGCTTCACAAAGGTGCTTCATGATCCCTCGTTTTCTACAAATATTCTCTCGATATATCATATCACTCATTCTGGCTCTAGAAGGTAGTTCAAGTTCACTCCAGACTCCGCAGTGATTACTGACATTTCCATGGACTCACATCTTGCACATGGAATTGGAGATCATGGTTCTCATTTGTATTTATTCTCCCACTTTGTTCCTAAATATATTAGCACTGTATTTCTGTCACAACCTAAAGATATTAGCAAGTTATGGCTTGAAATATTTTTCCATCTAAACTATAAGTACTTGCATTAACTCAACAAGGAAAGCATGGTAGAAGGATTGCTCGCTATTAAATTCACAACCGGTGTATGTCAAGCATGCATTCTTGGCAAGAATCTGGAGAAAAATTTTGACAAAGGGAAGGCATAGAGAGATTCTTCACCTCTTGGGTTGATTCACAGTGACATCACAGGCCCATTCCTGCAGCCTTCAACCAGTAAGGCTCGATATGTACTCACCTTCATAGATGATTTCTCTCGCTTTACTTAGGTATTTTTCCTAAAATTAAAATCGGAAGTATTTGAATGCCTTATAGAATTTAAAGCACTTGATGAGAATGAGTCTGGGTGTAACATTAAGATACTCCGTAATGATAATGGGGGGGAGTATGTCAAAAAAGATGTGCAGAAAGTTTGTATTGATGCAGGTATACAACTACAGCACACAGTGCCATATAAACCACAACAGAATGGTGTCGTGGAGAGGAAAAACCAATCGTTAAAAGAGATGGCCAATTGTATGCTATAGTGCAAATCATTAGCTCCTGAGATATGGGATAAAGCTACTAATTGTGAAACATACATTCAGAACCACATTCCTCACAACACACTCAAAGGCACCACTTCATTTGAATGTTGGACTGGTAAGAAACTGAAGGTGTCACACTTTCACATTTTTGGTTCACGGGCATGGGCTTACATTTCGATAGATAAGAGGAAGGCTTTGGTGCTTCAAAGTGTTGAATGTATATTTTTTGCATATCCTAATAGTGTCAAAGGATATATATTGCTGGACTCTCACAATGAAAAGTTCCTTGTAGCTCAAAGTGTGAAGTTTGAAGAAGAATCACTGCATGATTTTTCAACAAACCTTGTCGAGGAATTGCTTGTTGCCACTTATGAGGAGGAGTCTGAAACTTCTTCAAGCACTTTAGAGCAGCCATCATGGAAGCCTCCTGGGACTAATTCAAAGGATGAGGATCAGGTCATGGCTGCTCCAACTCAGCTGCCAACTTGGGCAGAGAAAAGCCTACAAGATGCGGGTGAACTAGTCGGTGATCCTATGGATGCGAGAAGGACTAGATAACAGTTTTTTTGGGCTCCTCAAGCCCTGGCTGCCACCAAACCATTACTTACCATACATTGCTATATGACACTTGGTTCAGATTCATAGTCACACTCTGAGGCTATTGGAAACCCTCTTTGGGAGGCTGTCATGGGTGAAGAGTACTATGCTCTTATGGAAAACAACACATGGGACTTGGTTCCACTTCTGAAAGGAAGAAATCTTGTTCGATGTTGATGGATCTACTCAAAAAATATTACTACAGATGGTGATATTAGAAAGTAAAAATATTGACTTGTTGCAAAAGGATACTCATAGGTACATGGAATAGACTACATAGAGACATTTGCACCTATTGCAAAAATGGACTCCATTTGACTTGTTTTCACCATTGCTGCTTCTCGTAGATGGGAAGTTAATCACATGGATGTGAAGAGTGAATTTCTTCATGGAAATATCAAGGAGGAGATATATATGGAGTATCCATATGGATACATTCAAAACTCTTCCCTCGTTTGCAGATTAAAGAAATCTTTGTATGGCCTAAAACTGGCTCCTAGAGCCTGGTATGCAAAGATGGATTATTTCCTGCTTTCCATTAGATTCATTCGATGCAAATATGATCCGAATGTTTATTTTATGCCACATTATGATTCCATTTTGATGATAGTACTTTATGTAGATGATTTATTGATGACAGGGAACCTTACCTCAGCTATTGATTCAGCAAAATCAACATTGCATGATTGATTTTCCATGACAGTTTTGGGACTCTTGCACTACTTTCTTGGTCTTGAAGTTTCTTAGTCTACTTCAAGGATCAAGATAGAATAGTATAAGTATGCATCAGATCTACTTGTCTACTTTCAGATGATAGAATGCAAGCCAACAACATCTCCCTTTCTTTCGGGGACTAGATTTGAGGATGCGAGTATTACACCTTTAGTGAACAATACACTATATCGACAGTTGGTTGGGAGTTTGTTGTATCTTACTCACACCCGACCTGATATATATTTTGTAGTAGGAGTTTGTTCCAGATATATGTAGGAGCCCCATGAGCTTCACTGGAAAGCTACAAAGAGAATCCTTAGATATGTGAAAGGTACTTTCAGTTTTGGTATCTTTTATGCTATAGATTGCCCACTTTCACTGATTGGGTACACAGATTTTGATTGGGTTGGTGATGGTACAGATTGCAAGTCCACCTTTAGTTGTTTTTTCAGCTTTGGTTCAGGGCCATTTTTCTAGTCTAGCAAGAACCAATCCATGATTGCTTTATCTATAGCCGAGGCAGGGTATAGAGGTGCAGTGAATGCAACTACACAAGCTATTTGGTTCTAGGGGCTTCTCTCTGAGTTTGGTATTCAGTATCCACTTCCAACTGTCATATTTTGTGACAATCAGGGGTCCATTCATATATCGATTGATCCATTTTAGAAGCAGAGGACCAATCACATCAAGATTTTCATGCATTACGTCCGTGAGCTGATCCGTGACCGAGTCATATCACTGCAATACTGCCCCACTAAGTAGCAGGTTGTAGACATCTTCACCTAGTCTTTCACTAGCAGGAAATTTTTAGAACTGAGATCTATGCTTGGAGTGGTAGAGATACCTGAGTAGGCCCTTCTGGCCACTTAGTCCTTTCTTAGTCTTTTTTTTTTTTTTTTGGGGGGGGGGGGGTCCCATGAGGTTTTCCCTCTTTCTTCATTTTATGAGGATCTTTTATTTATTGTGCCTGAGTACCTAACATGGCATCTTGGTTGGGACTCAGTTTAGATAAGTGAGTTAGGATGAAGGGGGGGTGTTGGAATATAATCCTAACATCTACATTTATTTTTTATCCTAAGTACCCTTGACTTAGCCACATGCACTAAAAATCATGCTCACACTTGGTTTTTGGTAAACTAGCTTGGTGGACCATCTTTCCCTTGTTTTTTGCCTTTAAAGGCTTAATATTATGGAAATATTGGTCCAACCACTTTACTAAACCATTTAGACATCTAAGTGCATGTTCACACCTAACCAAACCTCATGCACTTGAGTTATTTGAGGATTGGCGCCCCACATGAAAATTCCCCCTTAAATCAACGTATTTGGTCCCCTGGACCACTTTAGCATGTTTTAAAGTTGTCTTCCTTGGGAAATGCACCCCTCCTCATGATTTCCTCATGGCTGCTAGTTGGCATAGGTTTTTTTGAGTCATTTTTGCTATTTTAGGCCTCCCTTTAGCTTTTCTTAGCCTTTTCTAGTGTTTTACTAGTTTTTTCCTAGTTTCTAGATTTGGAAATTTTTATATAACCACCTCACTTTGGGATTAGAGGTTTGGTTTCTCATGTATTACTATTTTTCATTAATTTAATATATTGATTTTATGGAGCAAATTCTTTCTCTCCTCTCTTGAATATCAGAAAATTACTTGTGTTTAATTTAACTAGAATTCTAGATCTATTTGATTTTCTGCAGGAATTCTATAGGTATCAGGGTATTTCCTCCCTATAAACCTTTCTCTAGTACTAGTGTTATTGAGTGGTATCAAAGTGATGTTTATAGTAATGGATCTCAGGGTAAATGAAGATGGTTATGGCTATTAAGCATGGAATTATTGTTGTAGATTTGTATTATATCATGCATGAATCATGATGTTGACATCTTGTTGCTATTACTATATCGTGCTTATTTAGACTGACTTGTGCAAATGTAAAAGTCTCCCCTCAGATACATTGAGGTATGATTTTGTTTATGTCTTCCATTTGGTATATATAACATGGTATGTTTGTAAGAAATAAAAGGACAAAATATGAAGCGATAGATGGTGGATTACATTTCACATGACTCCGCATACGGGCCCAAAGTGAAATTAGTGGAATAGGAAAAGTCAGTTGAGTAACAAGAAGAGGAATATTCTCATGGTCTAGCATATATATTGATGAGTCTGAGGGTGGATATTAGAAGTTGTAAATCAAATAATAACATGTTTATTGAGGTGTAGGAAAGGCTTTCAAATTAAGCTGAAGTCAATGCACTAATTATTCTAAGCTTTTTAGACTTATGAAAGTAGGGACAATTGGGGATCAATCATGGAGATTGGTAGGAAGAATGGATAATAGGGCAAATGGAAGTAGGCCTCAGAGAAGGTATAGGTTGGATAGGGACGATACAGTGAGGAGTGGCAGACTCTTGGATACACCTGACAAGAGGATTGATAAGCATGGGTTTTATTCCATCTCTTCTTCCAGGAGACATCGTCATCATCACTACTAGCATCATAGGAGGAGTGAGTATTTTCCATAGGATTCCAAGAAATAAAATCCTCCTACTTTTGATGGGGAAATGAAGAAATCAAAAGATTTAGAATCATGATTGCTTGGGATGTGGAAATTCTTCAGATTGCATGACTACTGAGAGAACATGAAATTCAAGAAAGCCACCTTCAGTCTCAAAAAGAAACGTAGACATCTAGTGGTAAGATATTAAGAATGTCAGAGGCATCAGAGAAGAGAAGCTGACTTGGGGTTAGTTTGAAAAGATCTTAAGGAAGAAGTACCTATTTGAGAGATATTATGATCAAAAGGCCAAGGAGTTTTGTGATCTCAGGATGGGTTCGATGAAAAATTAAGAGAACACAACCAAATTTCTAAAGTTGTTGAGGCATGCGCCCTACCTCAAGGACAAGAAAACAAAAATCCAAAGGTTCATCAATGGTTTTCCATTTTCATTTAAATATCATATTTAGTTTGATGAACCTCTATCATTGGATGAAACCATCAATAAGTTAAAGAATTGTTATGAGGAGTCAAGGTGCAAGCCTGAGTTAAAGCATGACTGGAAAGGTAATGATAATACTAAAGGAAAATGACCCAAGAAGCAAGGAAGATCTTAGGATGCAATTGATAAGGAAAATGTGCCCCCTTTTAAGAAGTATAATGCAACTAAGAAAGGAAATAGGTCTCAACCTAGAGAGAAACAGATAAAGTAAATGGCAGGGAACTTTTGATGCATTGGATTTATGGTAAAAACCATTGCAAGAAGGAATATCCATTGTACTAGGTTGTAAGGCCATAAATATATAATTCTCAGGAGGTGTAGATAGTTGGGGATGTTGTTCAAAGCATTCCTCGATCTATGCAGCAATTGATCATAGGAAGGTGACCATAAAGCATCTATTATTGAGATGGAAAGTAAGCTTTGTGACCAAGTTTCTTCCATTTTGATTGATCCTAGTCTAATTATAGTTATGTTTGTCCTAGCCTAGTGGATTAGTATTGTTTGAATAAATAAGTGAATGTGGAATATTAGCTAGTGCAGTTGGTTACACGGACCAAGATAAGAGTTCATCATTGGGAGAAATATTGTGCATTTGAGTTTAATAGTATGCCTATGAGATTATATCTAAATGTGCTTCCTTTGGGTTTATATGACATTATTTTGGGCATGGATTAGTTTTTTATTCACAGGAACAAGGTAGATTGATATGACAAGGTCATTGAGTGCTTGGATGATGATGGAGAGAAGATAATATTGCAAGGAAAGAAGAAGCCTACGTTAGTGTGAATGGTAATAACTATGAAAGCTAAATGTAGCTGCAGGAAAGGGTGTGTATTGTTTGCAATTCATGTTTCTAGTGCCAAAGGGAAAGATGTTGAGGATGATGAAGTATTGAGGAAGTATCATGTCTTACAAAAATTTCAAGGTGCGTTTCTTGTAGAGATTTGAAATTTTCCTCCTCATAGAGAGGTGTATTTCTCTATTGAGTTGGTACCAAGAGCATCATCAACATCTAAGGCACTGTACAGGATGAGAACTCCAAATTTGGTGGAATTGAATTCTTAACTTAATGAGATGCTTGACAAGGGAAATATAAGAACAAGAGTGTTTCCTTTGGGTGCACCAATGTTGCTTCTAAAGAAGAAGTATGAGACTCTCAAACTGTGCATTGATTACAAGCAGTTGAACAAGGTGACTCTTAAGAATAGGTACCTATTGCCTTAGATTGTTGATTTGTTTGATCAACTAAAGAGAGAAACAATTTTTTCAAAGATTAATCTAATATTAGGATATCATTAGGTGCACATCAAAGAAGAGGACATCTACAAGACTATATTTCACACAAGGTATGGGCACTATGAGTTTATGGTGGTTCCTTTTGGTCTTACTAATGTTCCATCCACCTTCATGTGTTTGATGAACAATGTGTTGCACCCTTATCTCAATAAGTTTGTGATAGTCTTTGTTGATGATATATTGTTATATTCGAAGAATGATGAGGAGCATGTAGAGTACCTGGTAATAGTGTTGATATTGTTGAGACAACATCAGTTGTATGCCGAGCTCAATAAGTGCAGTTTCTTTGAGTCTCAAATTCATTACTTGGGACATGTTGTTTTGGACCAAGGAAGGGATAATAATGGATGCACAAAAGATTAAGGCTATCATGGAGTGGCCAGCTCTGAAAAATATGGATGAGGTTAGATAATTCATGGGACTAGGTGGCTATTATAAGAGGTTCATTAGGAACTTGTCCAAGATTGGTTATCCTATCACATCTTTGCAGAGAAGAGGGAAGAAGTTTGAATGGATGGCTGAGTGCGCATCTAGTTTTGAGAAATTGAAGCAATTGATTACTAATGCTCTGGTCTTGAATATTGCAAATTCTTATAAGGAGTTTGTGGTTTGTAAAAAACTCTTGCAAGGAAGGATTTGGTGGAGTCATGATGCAGGAAGGATAGGTGGTTTTTTATCAATCAAGAAAGGTGAATGAGCACAATAAGAACTATGTGACTCATGATCTTGAGTTGGCAGTGATCAATCTTGTGTTAAAGATGTGGAGACATTGTCTCCTTGCTAGGAGGTTCATCTTAATGAATGATCTAGTGGACTAACATATTTGTTTGACCAACCCAATCTAAATGCAAGGAAATCTAGATGGTTGACTACTCTTAGTGAGTTTGATTTTGGGATTAGGTACATAAAGGGAAAAGAGAACAAATTTGTGGATTCTCTCAGTAGGAGAGTTTTGTTATATCATATTTTAGTTGTGAACTCTTATGATATAGATTTGCAGGAGCGGGTATTATAGGTAGGGAAACATGATGAGAAGTGTTGAGTTATGCAAATGGGTATGTATTTACTCTCAATTACAGTGTATTTTTCCTCTTTTCTTAACTCTTTCGTATCTTGATACACTAACATATTGATGGATTATGATAAGAAATGAATGAACTACTCTTGATTAAGATTTAGCCACCATAACTAACTCTTAATCCTTTTTATGCAAAGAAGCGATGAAAGGAACAACTATTGTTCCCTAGAGAGAGAATAACGTAAACTAACAAAGGAGGAATAAATCACGTCAATCGTGGTTAGACCTGAGGATGAATCAGGAGGATCAATGCTAAACAAGAAGACTGTCAGAAGATAGCATTTAGTTGTGAATCCCTTAGGATCTCTCGATCCTGAGGGATCACATTTATCTTTTACCCTTTTTGACTATAATAGTGGAAACTGTAAAAAGGGAAAAGGGAATCTCTATTTATTTCAAATTGTAATTTTAATTTATGGACTGGTGCTTTTGAGGAACACGACCATATTGTAATGAGGATTGAGTTCAATGGTTAATACATAATTTACGTTACTGTTCATTTGTATTCTCTGAAGTAGCTTAACAGTATTTTCTAGTGGCTAAGGGCCCGACCTTTGGTGGATCAAATTGCTATCATTTGTGTTATATCTTTCTAATTCACACAGGTTTGATTGGTTTGATGTTTTTCCATTCTCTATGAGTTTATCTTGTTTGTTGTTTGTCGATTTCCTGTATTGAAGTTAGTTTACATTCCTTATGTGTTTCGCAGCTTTGTCATTTGATTCCATTTATGCATACTGTTATCACTTAGAACTAAAGGTTTAATACATACAGTTACATGCCCTAGTCTGATGACAAAGGTTTATGTTTAAGCTGTTTCCATTTTTATTTGTCTCACTTAGGAATCAGAGTTTTAAAGGTTTTTAAGCTTAAATCAAACTCTACTCCTATTGGCTTTCCTCCACTCATCATTATCCCATAGTCATGTCTTGTCTATGCCAAGTCACCTTGTCTTTTAGTGATTCCGCAGCGCAGTCTTATTTGCCCATTTCGCAGTGCAATCATAGTCTAGCAGTTTCGCAGCGTGTAATGATTAAGCAGTTTCACAGCGCATCATTAAAAAATATAACTAACAGCGCTGCAGAATCATGGATTTGTGCATTCCGCAGCGAATCTTTCCTGAAATTTCAAGTCCATAGGTGAGTCAGCATGTCCATCCACTCATGTCAGTTTGAGTACCTCTTGAAGTCATGCCTGAACGTTCATTTGCCGCTACTCCGCCAATAGATTTTTGATATGCACGGAAATCTCATTCCCAAGAGATTTTACCGTGCATAGTCCTAATAATGGTCGTGAGTGTTGCATGAGTGATCAGTCATGTTTCGATTTGAATTACAAGCGAGGCTGAGTTAAAAAGGTAGGTGAACCATCTCGACCGGAGCTATTAAGATTTGGCTGTGAAGATTTCGAATTTGGCTGTGAGGATTTCAAAGTGAAGATGGAGAAAAAGGAGCACAGGTCTGGCAAATGTCGAAGGAATGGACCTGAAGGCCTGGACATAACCTTGAGAGATGAAGGCGTGAAGAAGGCGTTTAAAGATGCCGGGTGCTGGAGATTTTGTAAAAAGCTACAAGGAGGGCATGCACAGGTAACAAAAGAATTTGCACTTAATTTTACCGGTTTGAATTCAAAGGTTGCCATGTTAGAGATATCGGTTTCTCCAAAAGCCATAGCTGCTGTAATCGAGATACCAAGAGGATAGGAAGAATGGTTCAAGAATTTTAAATTTGATAGGAATCCCTGTAAAGAGTTCTTAAAAGAGGCATATGTAAATGAGGATTACACAAAAGCAGTGCCTAGGTTCTATCTCAAGGAACATTATGCTCTTCTTCTTACTTGTATTCAGAAGTATTTAACCTGTGAAGGAAGGTACAATAAGGTTTATCCTTATCATTTTAAACTGCTCCTGCATTTTACCGGGAACGTCTCCATAGACATTCTGTTTTATTTATTTCGCAGTCTAAGTAAAATGTGTGATAAGGTGCAGCTCAGGAAAGAGGACTGTGAAACCTCTTTATTTCATCATGGTCTGATTAAATTGCTGATTTTAGATAACCTCCAGAAGATAGGCCGAGACTGGAATTCTTTTATCTTCATGGTTGGTTTCCAAAGTAAGACTGGTCTTACTCCTCAACCAGCCAGAGAGTTTACAATAGCAGAGCTTCAAAGGGAGGCAAGAGCCAAAAAGAAAACCAAACCACAGCCACCAAAACCAGTGAAGCCGTTAGTCATTCAAGAACAGCCTCAGAAATTAACAAAGGAGAAGACTCAGGGTAAGAAGACTGTACC